>MU685211.1:28025-60414 GCA_026770625.1 Nicotiana glauca | reverse complement strand
TCTAAATTGCACCCCGTGCCTATTTTGAGTTCTTCTTCTCGTGTCTCTCAATTAATTATTACCTGTTGACCTTTTCACCAATCCACGTGTCATGCCACATCATCTTTAATATAAATTCAGTTTTTTCCCAATACAGGTATGTTGTGTAAGGCCCCCTAAAAATTTCTACTCAAAACCTGAGAGCTCGTAGTGCCAAGTTAGGTATAAGTGTTAGAGATTTGGTTCACACCCTTTAGACTGATCTATACAATAAAAAGTTAAGGAGTAATGTTTTCCATAAAAGTGAATTTTTGCGATCCATTATGCGATCGCATAATAGCTATGCGGACCGCATAGTCGCCGCAGAGTCAGGCAATATGATGGTTAATTTGAGGTCAACTATGTGGCCAATTATGCGATCGCATAATCACTATGCGAGCCGCATAGTCATCGCACAATCCCCTTGGAATTTTTGTAAAGGGCAATTCTGCGGTACATTATGCGACCACAGAACAGGTATGCAGACCGTATTTCTGTCGCATACCCAGACATTGTTCAGGTTTTGGGGCCATTTTTGCGATCCATTCTACGGGCCACATGTCCATTATGCGATCGCAGATCGTATCGGGGCTCCTATTTTCTAACTTTTAAAACCCGACCCCACCCCATTAAAAATATCCCATTAGACCATTTTTCTGATATTTCACTGCATATAGAGTGAGAAGGAGTGACCTTCATCAAGTCCCCACTCAATCCTTGCCCCAAATCCTTGAAGATTGTCAAGTAAAATTACTAGGTCTTCATCCTAAGAGGTAAGAACCTGTACCCTCATCTATAATTTTAAAATTAATATTAAAATAAGTGATAGCAAGTGGGTTCATGGGTATAAGGGCTGATAATCTTGCAGGCATAAAAAATAATGGGGTATGGGGAGGTTGTGAATCAAAAAGATAGCAATTTTGGTTTAGGATGATGAAAAATCTCTCACAAAAGGGTCCTAAAAATCACCGTGCACAATTAGTGCTTAATAATTTTTGTAAATGAGCTAGAATCTTATTCATGCCTCTAATTCTTGGTTCAACTCATAATTTTCATAAAATAGATCGAAGTTGCTAGGAAATTATGAAATTTATTACAAGGATTAAGGAAAGCTCTGTTGAGGTATGTATGGCTAAAACCCTCTCCTCTTAGAAATTGAGCTTCCATGGTGCCCTTGCAAATGTTGTAAGTTTGAAATTTGATTGATGAAGTAATTTTTATGTTAAATGAATTGATGTTGTGAAGATGTATGTAGAAGGTCCTTCTTCATGTGCTTATTGTTTTATTCTTTGTAAATTGAGGATGTGTGGAGAACATGATCTATGTGCCAAATGCATAAATGTCAAGTAAAGGTTACATTGGGACTAATATGCCGAACTAGATGAGTTCCTCTCTATGCTTATAACTTAAATTGCTTTTATATGTGCTTATGATCTTAAATGGAAAGGTAAATGTTAAAAACGGGAACAATGTAAAATGTGAGTTAGGGAATGGGGTAATTGTGGCCCAAAGAGACGATGAACTAATACATGTGAAACCAAAGATTGAAATGAGATGATTAACGGAGAAATAGTAACGTCTCGGGGAGACGGCTTAGCCGATCGGGCCGTGATCGGATGCCATGTTATACACACATGGTCGTAATGTATTGATAATTAAATCTGGAATGTGAGAATAAAATAATGGTAACATCTCGGGGAGACGGCTTAGCCGATCGGGCCGTGATCGGACTCCGCTCCAGGAAGCGGTGGTAATGTGGAAAATGATGCAATAATATGGAATGCTCCAATCTAAAATTTCAAAAAAAAAACTATGCAAAAACTATATGAACCTCTTATATTGTTGACGTGGCGCTTATTTGAAGCTTTGTTGTCCTTATGATTTCGTTTTACTCTTGTATGGTTGTTCTTTCGAACAGGATGATGTTTAGTTATACATACTAGTACTATTCCATGGTACTAACGCCCCTTTTGCCGAGGGCGCTACATTTTTAAATGAATGTAGGTGGCTCCATAGCATATAGTGCCGATCGCACGTAGCGGAGCATCCTCCTCTCAAAGTCTTGGTGAGCTCCTTTCTCCTTCAAGGGGTTATGTTGTACACCTTTTTTTATAAATATCCACTTTTGAGGTACAGTCGGGGCCTTGTTGTTGGTGTTGTTATCGTCTTTTGTATCCTTAGAGGCTCCGTAGACGTTTGTGTGAGTTATGTACGGTCGTTGGATGGGTACATGAACTATGTTGTACTTACAAACTCTTGTTTTTTTTTTCTAAACTATAACTGTATGAAATCATGGAAACTTAACTACAGTTTAAGACTTGTGGTATAAAAATAACGATCTAACAATGTTGAATGCTTGATTTTGCTATTGTCTAAATAAATGAAAGCATGGTTTTTGTAATCATATGGAGTTGGGTAGAAAGTGGTGATAAGGCTTGCTCAATCGGGTTCACTTGATTAAGCGCCGGTCGCGCCTCCCGAGGTTGGGGCGTGATATGTCGCGTAGGCACAGAAGTAATGCCTCAACTTCTGAGCTATCCCAAATCAGAGCGCAGCAGGTATGTTCCAATAGAGATTACCGCGCTTCATATGGAGTGAACTTCTTACTCAGGTAGTAGATAGCTTGTTCCCTTCTCCCTGTCTCATCGTGCTGCCCCAGAACGCTGCCGAAGGCTCCATCTAGCACTGCAAGGTAGAATAGCAAGTGTCTAACAGGCTCTGGCAGGACCAAGACTGGTGGTGTCAATAAGTACTCCTTGATCTTGTCGAAAGCCTTTTGACAATCTTCGGTCCAACTAGTTGCAGCATCTTTCTTCAACATTTTAAAAATTGGCTCACATATAACTGTGGACTGGGCTATGAACCGGCTGATGTAGTTTAGCCGTCCGAGAAAACTCATTGCATCTTTCTTACTCTTTGGCGGTTTGACGGATCCAATTCTATCCCTCGGCGGCTGACAATGAACCCAAGTAACTTTCCGGCAGGAACCCCGAATGCACATTTTGCGGGGTTTAGTTTCAAGTTGTATTTCCGTAGTCTGTCAAAAAACTTCCTCAAATTGGTTATATGATCTGTGGCTTTCTTGGATTTGATGATGACATCGTCCACATATACCTCGATCTCCTTATGGATCATGTCATGAAAAATGGTAGTCATGGCCCTCATGTAGGTAGCCTTAGCATTTTTTAGATCGAATGGCATCATCTTACAACAGTATGCTCCGCATGGTATAATGAAAGCCATTTTCTCAGCGTCCTCTTCATCCATCCAGATCTGATGGTAACAGGAAAAACAATCCACAAATGACAGGAGTTCATGCTTGGCATAATTGTCGATTAGGATGTGTATGTTTGGAAGCGGGCAATCATCCTTTGGGCTGGCCCTGTTGAGATCCTGATAATTAATGTAGACCCTGACCTTCCTATCCTTCTTTGGAACTGGCACGATGTTGGCTAGCCAAGTTGGGTGTTCAACCACCCTGAGGACCTTGGCCTTGATTTGCTTAGTAACCTCCTCCTTGATTTTCAGTCTCATGTCAGGCTTGAACTTCCTGAGTTTCTGTTTTACTGGTGGACATGCTGGGTTTGTGGGAAACTTATGAGACACAATGGATGTACTTAACCCGGTCATATCATCGTATGACCATGCAAAGATGTCCTCATACTCTCTCAAGAACTGTGTGTACTCTTCTTTTTCTGATGGTGACAGGTAGATGCTGATACGGGTTTCCTTGATAGTTTCGGAGTCTCCCAAGTTGATTATTTCTGTTTCGTCTAGATTGGACTTAGGCTTGTTCTCAAAGTCTTCTACTTCTCTGACAATTTCCTCGAGTATGACATCTTCTTCTTTCGAATCACTATCCTTTTATTGTGTTGTCTTATTACATGTCAGAATTGTTGGTTCATCGAGACAGGAAATAGTAATGTTGTATAGATAAAGATATGAGAGAAAAATGGCAATAATAAATATTGATTAATTGAGACATAAAAGAGATTTTTAACAACATTTTTGGAATATTGGAAATATTATTGAAAACAAAATGCCAAAAGGGAAATCGTTTTCTTAGAAAATAAACAAAACAATGTTGTTAAGTTTTGCTACCCCAAAACTCGTCGGGCCCTGGATGGTTTGACAGTCAATTTCTTGAGGAATGATCCTCTCTCCACAACTCGGATGTTAGGGCCTTCCTCCTCCTCCTCCTCCTCGTCCTCCTCAACAATTACACAATAGTCCATATCCTGATTTTCCAATAACAGGTTGTTTAAGGCTGCGAATGCTTCTTCCTCCTCTAATCCCCATATGATGTCGGACTGCTGGAAAGTCTGACTCAAATGCGGTATAGGCTCCTCCAATGGATAGTACGGACCTCGCAATGGTGCTGACTAGTCATTGTATTCTTGCCAGGTGTATTGATATCCTAGCCCAAAAGTTGTACCATGGTACTTTGGCTGTATTGGCTTGGTGATGCCTTGAAGATTTTTACCAAGACCCTTGCCAAGCTCATACCCCCCAATTCATCATGCTTGATATCTTGCAATCCCAACTTATCTTTGTCGATTGCATTGACCCACTCGATGTGATGATAAGTTTCTCAATCAGACCATCGGAATAGTCTGATGGGTGTAAATGGGGTTTCTCCCATCTCCATGGATAACAAACTCCTGATAATTCCACTCAACTTTTACTGCCTGATGCAAAGTTGATGCTACAGCCCCGACGGCGTGTATCTATGATCGTCCTAATAGTAGATTGTAGAATGTAGATATGTCCAGCACCTGAAACTCGATATCAAACCACGTAGGCCCCATTTGCAGATAGAGATTAATTTCCACGATGGTTGCCCTCTGAGACCCATAAAATGCCTTTACATTCATGCTCCCTTCTCGTATCTTATATAGGACTTTGCCCCACCTCTTCAGCATTGTTAATGGGCAAATATTGAGACTGGTGCTCCATCAATCAGGACCCTGGTAATGAAGTAGTCTTCGCATTGCACTGCGATATGCAGCGCCCTATTGTGATTCAAACCCTCAGGTGGTAACATGTCCTCGTGGAAAATGATTTTGTGACTTTCCAATACCTATCCTACCATATTAGCCATTTCTCCGCTTGTGATGTTATTGGGCACATATACTTCGTTCAACACTTTCATCAGAGCATTCCTGTGTGATTCTGAATTCTGTAGCAGCGACAAGATAGATACTTGAGCAGGAGTCTTGTTCAGATAGTCGATGACTGAATACTCCCTTGCTCGTACTTTCCTCTAGAGGTCATCTGGACCTGTTTTAATAATGGGAGGTCTGTTAGAGGCTTGTTTACTTGACTCTCCCAAATGCTCGGGTGTATAGACCCTTCCAGTCCTAGTCATCCCTTATGAAGCACCAAATTCCCCTATCTTGGTTTTTCCTTTTCTTCTAGCTTCGGCCACATAATCCCATGGTACAGCCTCAGTGCTGAAAGGAGGTGTGGTTGATACTGTGACTGTAAATGGTGTGGCTACTTTCACCTTAAATGGAATAGGTACAACTACAGGGGTGCTACCTCAACTTCAAATGGGACTGATGTAGTTACCTCGACCTCCAGTGGCGATAAGTCTGATTGATCCCCCCGGATCCCATTTTTCATCTATCTCTATCACATTGACACCTTCACCCATGTGATCTGGGAGGGGGTTATTGTGGATATTAGGTGTAGCCGCCTTTGCCTGGATGATCTTGTTTTCAATCAAAGTCTGGATTTTGTCCTTCAACGTGTGGCATTCTTCAATGGTGTGCCCTTTCATACCGGAATGGTACGTACAAGTCTTATTCGGGTTAAACCATTGCGATGAGTTCTCTATGTCCGCAGCAGGGATGAGAGTGAAATAACCAGCAACCTTTAACCTTTCATATAGTTGGTCGATGGGTTCAGCAATGGCAGTGTATTGTTTGGGTGGTCTGCGGTAAAAATTGGGTCGCGGTCTTGGGTAATTTTGACGAGTTGGAGGTGACTGAAAAAGAGATGGTTGGGAATTATAGGTGTGATAGGCGGTGACTGGTTGGGAATATTTGGGAGACGAGGGTTGATATGTAGGTAGAGGTGACAATTGATAGGTGGGTGGAGGTGCTTGATATGTGGTGGAAGTTCTTGATATACAAGTGGGCAGGTTCGGTATACGAATGGAGTTTTAGGTCCTTGGGAGACCATTACTACTCCCACGTCCTTCTTCTTAGATATACCCCCTGACTGCAATGCTTTATTAATGGCCTGCAATGCCTCAAAGTTTGTTACAATCCCTCTATTGATGCCTTCTTCGATCCTTTCACCAAGTTTGATGATATCAGAGAACTTATGGTTTTCAATAACCATCAATCTTTCATAATATTGGGGATCCTGTGCTCTGACGATGAACTTGTTCATCTGTTTCTCGTCCAATGCTGGCCTGACTTTGGCCATTATTGACCTCCAACGAGTAGCATACTCGCAAAAAGTTTCGGTGGGCTTCTACTTGAGGTTCTGAATGTAGAAGTCCTCTGGTGAATTCTTTGTGTTGAACCTGAATCTATCCATGAAATCAGACGCCATACTCACCCAATTGGGCCATTTCTTAGGATCCTGGATGATGTACCAAGACAAGGCATCCCCCGTAAGACTCTTCATAAAAGCTTCATCCGGATCTTTTCATCTTTTCTGACCCCGACAAGCTTATCACAATAGGTCCTTAGATGAACCCTGGGATCACCTGTACCATCAAACATCTCGAACTTGGAAGGTTTGTAACCCTCTGACAGTTCTACATTCAGCTGTATGCATAGGTCTTCATAGTTCAGACCTTCTGTACCCTTGCCTCCTTCTACACCTTGAACTCAGCTAGTCAACTTCTTGAGCTCCTCGGCCAGGTTCTTAATGAGCACGTCCTTATCAACAGATTCAGGTGCATGGGTTGCGTGGAGTGTGGTAGGGTCTCCACATATATAGGGTTATTTTGGTGACCTGGAATTTGAGTATATTGGTGATTATTGGTGGAATTTTGGGGTTCAAGAATGACTGGTGGAGTATTTTCTGGAGTGTGGTAGGTGTTTGGTTAGTATTGTGGTGGGATAATTTGGTTTTGTGGGGGAGTTGTATAATGGTGATGTATGGGTGGATTTTGTGGGCGCTTGTTAGGTGTGTTTTGAGGTGGTGTGTGGTTCTGAGTGTTTGGATGACTGATGTTTGGGATTTTGAGTAAGAAGGATAGGTTTGCCACATTTTGGACATGCTCAAGCTCACCCTAGAGTTCTAGTATTGTTTGTTCGAGCCGTGAAACTGCTTCATTTGGGGCATGAGTACCAGAAGTTTCTGCATGTTCAACCTGTGTTTTGTTTTCCTTTTTGGCGCCATTCAAATCTTCCATTTTTGCTTTTCCCTTACCTTTTGGTGGAATAGAAGGAGGAGAAGGTGGAGGGCCCCTAGATCTTCTGTAATAAGCAGATGATGCCAGCATGCACGATCCAACCTTTGGGTAATGGGAATAATCAAAAAAAAGAAAGAAAAACAAAAGGCAGCCAAGTCAGCAATGATTCTGAAAAGTTTCCAGTTATTTAAACATGTATCGCGGGAATATGAATTCCCGTCGTAATTTGGGAGCACCGTTGTGCTCGAGGTAGGCCTAGCGACAAATCAATTTGGATTAATTTAGTGCCAATAATTGCCTCATTTCATTAATGCAAAAATAGACGACCCAAAACGATACTAACTAAAATAATGTCACTAATGGAACTTGGCCTTATTACATTTGAAAAACAAGTAAGCCTAATCTATTTGGTCCCAGAAGGACCCTCTTCAGACGTGATGCTCTTGTCGATCAATTCCCCCAGTTCGTACAGGTTCAGCAGTAAGAATGACCTTGCCAAACGCCCTCCTTCGTTTCCCTCAGCGTTCTAGGAATCAGTGACTCTCTTCCTTATTTTCCCTTCTAGTTCCATTAGACTGTACTCCAGATACTCCAACCTTTTGCTGGATTTAACAGCCCTCTCTTTCCACTCGTTGATTATTCCCATGTCGGCCTTATGCTGCTCCACATGCTCGGCTTCAGACTCACGAATTCTCTTGCGCAATTTGTTGTACTTTACCTATATTTTGGCAACTTCGTCTATAACCCTGTTTCCTGGACCAACCCTTGGCTAGAAGATCCCTGCTATATTATCATCCAACCATGAGGGGTAAAAGTATGTATGACCTATATGATATCGATCCGGCTCGATGGTATCCTTTTCCATAATAATCTTCAAGCCCCACATATGTTGTGTTTCATTCTTATATAGGATGGCGTCACCTTGAAAATTGGCTATTAAGTGACTCATCTTAGTGACTCGCAATACGACTTGTCTCCTGCCTACCTGTCTCAAAACCCTGAGGGGAGCATAAAGGTATATGCCCCTTAACCCAATCAGTACGAAGTGGGGAGCATCCTTGGATCTGATGATGAACTCGTCGGTAGGGAACCGTTCGAACATCCATTGAACCTGTTCCTTAGTCAGATTGTTGAAAAACTGCACCAATCCTATAGCGTCCTTTGATTGAGCAAACATCTCTGGAATATATGTCATTTTCTTGGGATGGTGGAAGGCTATATGGTCATTCCACGGTCCTCGTAGAAACTCTTGACAGTATTGACCCCTTTGGAGATATTCTAGAAGCCAAACTTGCAGCAGCATCTGAACCCCTTCTGACAGGGTTCCAAGGCTCGGTACATATCTGCGATAATTATAGGGACAATGGTATATGTCTTCCCCTCAATCGCGTCCATTATAGTTTTGGCCACCATGGCCAGCCTGGTGTGGATTCTGTCCCCTTGGATCGGGAACACTAGCATGCCCAAGAAACATACAATGAACTCAAAGACCCTACGATGAATCCAACCCAAGGAGGTGATGGAGAATTCATCATCGAAGATGCGGTAAGATCTGCTATGATCGTATCGCTCATAGAGGAAATCGAAAGGTACATAATAGTTTTTTCAGGAACTCCAAGTCATCTTTCTTTTTTAAGCCCATCATCTTCAAAAATCCCTTAGTGGTGCGGTTTTCTGGTGTCAATAAACTAGGGCTATCCCAAGGTAGCCCAGCAAATCCCCCTATTTCTTCCAAAAGAGGCGTCATTTCTATATTTCCGAAGCGGAACACAGCCCTTTCTTTGTCCCAAAACACGGTGGCAGCCTCAATCAACATGTTGTTTGGCTGAAGGTCCAACAAAGAAGGCAAATTTCCTAGGACTCATTTCACTTGATTCTAGTCACTTGAAGGAAGATCCCTCCACCAATCTAGCAAAAGTGAAGGTACGCTACTGACCATGCCGAACCGGGAGAATTCGTGCCTCATTTCTGCAAAACAAAAGATTGTTAGGCCTTTTCCCCCTACAGGTTTGTCTATTTATACAATAATGATTAGCATATTGGCACTTACTTCTCCAAATTAATGCACACAATCGTGGTTGTGTCCGTTGGAATTATGGAAAACCCGATGGACTTTTGGGTGAGACTCATCTTAAAGGGTCATTATGCGGACAAAATATTAACCTGGCTAGGTTTGACAATGATTCATGCACCATTGATCAGAGTAAGGTTACTATATAGAGGTCTAGACTGGGACCCTCAAGCGGATAACTTGAGGGGGGAAGGCATGAAACCGTCGAACGCATCGCTGATCGACTAGTTTTACCGCAAATACGCCTTTCCAAATTTGAAAGGGTGATATATATGAAGATCGCAAAAAATCATCAAGCGTTGCTATAAGATTGATTACACACGAGTGGAATATGTTGTTGAGCATGATTTATGCAACAATAAATACTATGTTGTCAAGTATTTGCACCTAAAAAAAATGATAAATGCGGTATCTAAATAATTGAAAGACAGTTATGAAAAAATAAAGAAAACAAAGAGAAAAGTCAGTATTATGCAATAAAAGAAATCATAAATGCTTGGAAATAAGCAGTTAAATCCAAATAAGGGGAAAGGGAAAGGTTGTATCAAAATAAAGCATGCTTGGGATTAATTCACAAAAACAAGTTTGTTATCGTAAGAGCCTAAAATATCCCTAGCATAGTCGCCATGCTGTCGCGCCCTGTTTCTTTCTCGTAGAGTCCGGGTTTCGACATTCATTAGGAACAACTCATTTCCTTTTGGGAATTGGGTATTTGAATTTGTAAAGTCGCCACCTAAAGGATTAAGGTGCGTTAGGGAACCTAGAGCATTAACTCATATAACTAGTTTGCATTACCAGATATTAGGGTAAGGGCTCAAAATAACCTTGAGGGAAAGGTGTTAGGCACCCCTCGCGGTCCACAACGGTGGGTCTTGAACAAATTTAATTTATGATAATTAGTCAATTAACAAATAGATAGTCTAAGCACACGTATAAGTTAGAGAAAATTTGACAGATAATCAGTCTAAGCACATATATACGATAAAGGAATTTTAACGAATAAGCAGTAATAAGATAAGGGAGGTCCTAGGTTTGTTGGCCTATATGATCACATCTGTACAATACTCAGTAAGCCTTCCTCAAATAGAGGGGTTTCACGTGGCATTAGCGTACATGTAATCATATCCTTTACTACCCGATTACCATTCCCTTGGTCGTAGCCTAAAGCGTTTTAACAACCTTAAGATGTATCCTATGCGTGCATTACCCGTCCCTTTACTTATATAGTCTCGGAGGTATTTAGGACTCCTAGTTAAGGTGGATCTAGACTCTCCTACAGTAATTAAAGGAGAAAACTCTCGGCGACAAACAAAACAATTAGGATTGTCAAGTAAAGAACAATTAAGAGGACTCACATATTACCTCGACAAATAGAACAAACAAATGCACGTCTGAGACAGCAGTGTGTTAGAAATTTGTAAAGAGTCCTAATGACAGGATATCTAGGTGAACACAAATCAGAACATATGCAAAGCTGTATTAAAACAGGAGCCAATACCTAATCAGTTTGCCTACTGATTTTCGAGGGGGTTGATGAATCTGGATAGTTAATTAAAAGTAGAATTTTACAGGATTTTTAATCGCCCTACAGGCTTGCCTAGGTATGTATTGATGATATCCTATGAGCATGATATCTAGTCATCCATCAGAAGTGTAATAACCAGTAAAACCATTTTAAAAAACAGTTTGGGTTCATTACATTCTATAGGTATGTTGTCTAGATGTGAGGACTGATTTTAGGCAATGCATCAATTTTAAAACATAATTGGCATGTGAGGATTGATTTTAAACTCACAAACATAGTGTCCAAAATGTAAGAATGGTTTTTAGACCCTATAAGCATGGCTTCTAAGTGCTAAATATGCTGAACCTATTTAGCATGATTGCAGAAATTAACTTTAAACTTATATGCACGATATCTAACCGTGCAAGACTGATTTTCGCTTGTAGTCATGATATTTAGAATGCATGTGAATATTCAAACATCACAATAATAATGATTTCTGATTGCAGGAGTGGATTTGAACCCTATAGTCATGATATCTAGAATGCACACAAGTGATGAATGTTGCAATGTCCTATAGGCATAGCTCCTAGGATGTAAACACTGATTTTGAAATCCTGTGGGCATGATATATACCCATTCCCAACAAAATATGTATAATAATCCCTCTATATTTACTAATTTCCCCAATATCTATTTACAAAGTAGTTAATATTACAAACCAAGTGTAAAAAATGAATTACATGAATGATAACAGTATACTATAGGGAGCCTGGATAGGCCCAAAGTAAAATCTGGGGAACTAGACCTTCAAACAGCCTCAAGTGCCATATCTCATAGTGCAAGAGAGGTACCATGATGTGTCAAAGTTCCCAAGGGCCTCGGGGACCCAGGGCAATGCTCACACCAAGGTCCTTTTAAAAATCATCAACTTGTGCAGTGTGGAGTAGCCATCCCCAATGTGTCAAAGTTTAGAGGAGCCTCGTGGACTCCAAAGCAATGCTCACACTGGAGGGGCAAGAACCTAAGTGTTATAGGAATTGAAGTGGATAGTGCTTTACAAGGGTAGTTTGGAGAAGCAGTTTCAGACTTTCAGGAAGATCAGAAAAGTGAACAAATTCATTCAGTTTTTGGAACCTAGGCAAAGGTTTCAACAAAACAAACATAATTCAGAAGTAGGATTACTTAAGCCTCTTAGCTGTTACTAAGTGACCAAACGTAGGAGCAAGGTAGATCAAAAAGCCATATGTAAAGGATAGTAGGGATTGGGGAGCAAGGTATTCAAATAGGAGATCATGCTAATAGACAAGACACATATCTGAATTTAGGTATGAGTAGATATGCAAACTTGCTGAAGGCAGAACACCTAGTTCTAACTAAAACAAAAGTCAGCATGCTATTGTAGTAAACATATATTGGACAGGAGTAGACATAAACATACAGGTTGAATATTAATAAACATGACATGCTATTGACTATATAGTTTTGAGCAGAAGTAGCCTCATAGATTGGACAGAAGTGGTCATGCTAACAAACACATAGATTGAATAGAAGTAACATGCTAATAAACACACAAATTCAACAGAAGTAACATGCTGATAACCACACAAAATATAAACAGAAGTAGCATGCTGATAAACACACAAATTTAAACAAAAATAGCATGCTAATAAACACACATTTTAATTGAATGACAAATGTAGAGACATACTAGTTAAGGAAGAAGAAACAGAGGTAAAGTAGACAAGATCCAACAGCCTAGCCCTGGCTTTCAGCCGGCTAGTTAAGCAGTGATCGTAAGTAGGATAGAGATATGAGAGGAAAGCTTTGTGTGTGTGTGAATTATTGTTCCTGTCCTTAGAAGAATCAGAATGAGAGTATATGTATCACTTAGTGAGGAAAAACAAATAAGGTAAAGAGTGAATTACAACTCATAAAATAAGAGTAATCAAATAATTGTAGAATCAAATCATGTGAGGGAGTCCGGAATAGACTCCTTAATTAGGGGTAATCACTTAACAACAAGAAGAAAGGGTTAATTAGGGTAAGGAATCCAAGTTATACCAAATAGGGAATCAGTAAGAATACTCAAAATCATACGGATAACTTATTAAGGCAAGGCATGTAAATATTGTAAATAAAGAAAAGGAAGTAATCAAATAATCAATCAAGCTTGATTGGGGATAGGAAATTAGGGAGTTATACCAAAAATGAGTCTAATTGAATTTCAAATAAGGCGAGAAGTAGGTTTAACTGTCAGTTTGGGTTAAAACCCTTAAATCATGTAATCAATTGCACAAATAAGGCAACATGGGTAATCAGAGACCAATCAAAGAGTAAATCAACCCATAAATAGACAAGAGTTGTAAATTAAGAAACTCAGGATTGAGAAAAACAATCAGAGATCAGTAAATTAGTTTAGAAAACAAATGAAACCCTAAATAATTAGGTCAATCATTCAATTATTCAAACGATAATGGAAAAGAGGTTGATTAGTTATGGTTGATAACTAGAAATATACTTATGGTTGATTAGTGGAAGGAAGAATAGGAGAACTTTGGAGAAATAGCCATGGAAACAGAAAGCAGTTCAAACATGCAGAGATTCGAATAACAAAAATCAAAGAAATCAAAAACCTAAAGTATCATAGTTCTAAATATTGGTTACTAGTAAAGGAGTAAGAGAAACTTAAAGTAAAATCACGAAAACTTGAAAACATTTCAAGTATGCAGAGATTCAAACAGCAGATAACAAAGAACCCAAAATATAAAGTAATATAGTGCTAAAAATTGGTTAATAAGTGGGGAAACGAAAGATCATTAAAGAAAAATTGGTGACAAACTCGGAATCTCACATATCTACAAAGATCTGTAAGGATCCGTGTTTAAAATTAGGGTTTTGAAGAAAAAGTTAAAGGGTAAAGGGAATCCAATCTCAAATAAGAGATTTGGATCGTAAAAGCATCGAGATAGCAACACTCACAACCATCGACAGGCTCTCGGGGAGTCTTGAACTAGATTTGGTTAGATCTCTTCGAGATTTTTCCGTGAAATCATAAGAACAAGCAACCAAGAGACGTAGAAGATCAGTAAGAGCCTCAAACAGTCGTGGAAATTCATGGATTAAGGGAGAATCAGAGAGGATAGGGTTAGTTTTAAGTGGCGGTGGCTAGGGTTAGGTTTAGATCTCAGAGAGGGTTTGAGAGACGAGGGAACAAAGGGCAGTGGAGATGAGAAAAATGAGCTAGGTTAGAGGGTCGTTTGGAATTAAAAAGGAAAGTTTGATCGTGGAACATTGATCTAAAAGATCAGCGACCACGATTTAATAGGGTTAATTGGTCAGGTAGGTTTAATTGGGTTAGGGTTAGGTAAAAATTGGGCTTGGGTAGATTTTGGGCTAATTTGGGATTGAAAATGGGCTGTTTAAATGGCTAGGTCCGAATATAAAGGGACTATTTGTTAAATACACATTTCATCGCTAACATATTTTTTTTTTAAAATAGTTAATAAGTCACAAAAAGTGATTTTCATGCCTAGAAACGTTTTAAAATAATTACTTAAAGGCTATTTTTTGGTAAAATAATGTAATAATGCACGCATGGGCTATGATTGCACAGTAATTGCAATTATAACCTAAAAAGTACAAATGTGGCTATTTGTGCAATAATTGAATCTTAGTACAAATGCAAATGATGAAATTAAGCCACAAAATTATTATAAAACTATTTGTGATGCAATCACTGATTGTTTTATAAATAAAATACTGGGATAAATTAATTAAGATCTTTTTAAAATACAGAAATTGTATGAAAAATACCAATTGATGCCAATGCATTATTTTGAAAAATATCATAGCAAAAAATTGGTATCAACATCCGCACCTACGGATTGGGGACCGCAGGTGCAGCTTGGAAAATCGCATATGCGATGCCGTAGGAGCGGTAAGGCGACCACAAATGCGAGGGATGTGATGTTAAGTGAAATCCGCAGAAGCGGATATTTTCCACAGAAGCTTATAGGATCATAGGTGCCAAATCCTTGGGGTAGAAAGTATATAAGTTCCCCTTCGCGAAATTTGATCAATTCCACCATTTTTTAAGTCAGGATTGAAGCTTTTGGAGGGTTTTGAAGAGGGAATCAAGAGGAACACATGTTGAGGTAAGATTTTTGAACTTAATACTCGTATCTATGATGATTCATAGTTGATTAAGCATGAAATTTATGGAATTTATTATGGCTTGAAATTGGAGAGTTTAAATTGGGTATTTGAAGGGCCATTTGAGGTCCAATTTTGATGATTTTGGTATGTATAGACTCGTGAGAGGATGAGGATTCTAATTTTGTAATTTTCATCGAATTTCGATACGTGTGCCCGGGGGTCGGGTTTGGCCATGTTCGGGAATTTTGGTTAAATTTGATAATATTTGCATGTGCTTTGTTTCTTTTGCATGTATTGATGTTATGATTCTGGTTTATGATAGATTCAGGGCGATTTGAGGCCGAGTTGAGAGGGAATGGCATTGCAGAGTAGATTTTCGTCCGCTTCGAGGTAAGTAACTATTGTAAATCTAGACCTGAGGGTATGAAACCCCGGAATTTCATACTATTTTGATAAATAAGATGACACACATGCTAGGTAACGGGTGTATGGGCGTGCACCAGTAGGGATTATGACTTGGTCCGTCCCATGGAAAATGTAAAGTTGCATATTTTGATTAACTTTATATGATATCTATGCATTTTATAAATGATTCTATTAACTTGGGTTGAATGCCATATTTGGGGCCTTGTGCCGTATTGTTTGGACCTTAGGGGTATTTTACTACTATTATCACATTATTTTGATTCGAAAGTATATCCTCAGTCATGATTTTTACCTGTTTATTGTTCGATTAAGTTTCATTACTCTATTTTTAAATATATGAAAGTTGTTTAGGCTGAGTTTCCTTATTTTTTCCTGAAATGCCTGAGTGGCTTGTGAGGTTGTTAACTGAGAGAGACCGAGGGCCTGATGGTGAGGAATATATATTTATGGATCGGGCTGCATGCTGTAACGATATATATATATATATATACATATATATATATATATATATATATGGATCATACTGCACGCCGCAACGATATATGGGTTGGGCTGCACGTCGCAGCGATATAGCGCTTGGGCTGTAAGAGCCACTCCGGAGTCTGCACAACTCCAGTAAGTGTAGTCGACTATATATTTATGGATCGGGCTGCACGCCGCATCAGTTATTATACGGTACCTATTGAGCGTTAGTGCTGGTTGATGTGAGTTGAGCCACGAGTGATTGAGAGGCTCGTCCGAGGGGCTATATATGAGTGATACTTTCCCGAGAGGCTATATATATGAACGATACTTCTCCCGAGGGGCTATATATGAGTGACACTTTGCTCGAGGGGTTTGTTTATAAAATTACTATTTTCACTCCTTTTCTTTTACATTGAGCCTCTATTGAAAACTATTTAATAAAAATGTTTTTATATGTTTTTTTCATTGAAATTGGAGTTTTACGAGATATCTTGACTGAGATACTGATTTGGCCTTTGTTATTTTTCACTGAGACTTTATATTGTGAACCTTAAGTGATTTTAGTGCTCGACACTACACTTAGCCTTTATTTATGATTGTTACTTACTGAGTTGGCGTACTCACATTACTCCCTATATATTGTGTGCAGATTTAGGTATTTCTGAACCCGGTAGCGGGTGTTAATTACTTAGTGGCAGGTTCATCGGAGTTAGCAAGGTAGCTGTCTGGCTATCGCAGCCTTGTTTTACTCCCTCATTATTCTCCCTTAGTTGTATTTAGTGATTTTTCCGGCCATGTTGGTCTTGATGTTTTCAGTCGATAGTAGTAGATGCTTATGACTAGTGACACCCCAATGTCGGGCTTTCATTCCGCACTGTTGTTTTGTTTTAAACACTTTATAGAGGTTTATTGTTAAAAAGCTTTGATTTTATCCTAAGAATAAGAATATTGATTGGTTTTGAGATTGTGTCGGCTGACTTAGTTCCATGATAGGCGCCATCACGATCGGGTTAGTTTTGGGACCGTGAATGGGCTTTGGTCGTGAAAAATATGGTATCAGAGCCGAATCTCCCTCAGTTCAATGGTGGGGCAAATCTCATTGAAGACGCTGGTCCCAAGGGGGTTGAATGTCTTGCCCATGACGAAGGGTGCGCTGATTCGGGCAGGTCAAGCAGGAACTCGTTGTCTTCCAGTGTGAGAAGCTTTTGAAGAAGGGGTACATATGTCACCTTAGGCGAATCCCACATCGGAATGAGAGAGAAAAGTGAAGAGCTTCATAAGACATGCCACAAACTTATATGATATGCGTGCTTTTGGGGCTCAAGGTGGTGTAAAGGATAAGTTCGTTCAAGCCTAGGCCCGAAGCGGACAATACGTGTCATGGGCTTGGGTCATATTAAATATGGTATCAAAATCAAATCTCCCTCGGTACAATACTTGGGCAAACCTCAATGAGGATGGTAAGCCCTAATAAGGGGTGAATGTTATGCCCATGATGGAGGGTCGGTTGACGAGGGTATGTCAAGCAGGACTAGAAGGCTTCTAGGATGATGAGCTTTTGAAGAAGGGGTGCACATGTCACCTTAGGAAAATCCCACATCGGAATGAGAAAGGAAAGTATAAAGCTTATAAGGCATGACATAAGTTCATATGGTACACACGCTTTTGGGGCTCGAGCTAGTGTATCCTAAAAAGTATAAATCTGTGTGGTACTAGATCCAAAGCGGATAATACATACCATGGACTTGAATCATGATATAACAGCTGTCGCGACATCAGCATGCTACACTTCAAACAGTTCCCTCAAGTTGATGCCCTGAATATATTTTAACTCTAAGTTGGTTCAATAAGAACTCATGTTGTGATTTGCCAATGCTCTTTGTTAACAAATATGCCAATTGGTCCCTTGTTGATTTATGATGTGTTGTAATCATCCCTTAGATCAGTTTTTCCTCACAAAATAATAGTCCATATATATGTGTTTAGTCCTTTCATGAAATATAGGATTAACTACTATTTGGATTGCAGCTTTGTTGTCATAGAACATATTAACATTCTGATCTAATTCAACTCCAAGCTTCTTAAATAGACCTAATAGACATGTAACTTTCACTACACACGATGCCATACTCTTGAACTCAGCTTCTACTAAGCAGCTGGCCATAATTTCCCTTTTTTCTGACTTTCAGGATACTAGAACTTCACCAAACTTAAAAAAATAACTCGTAACAGATTTTCTGGTCTATAGATATGAACCCCAATCAAAGTCATAACAGATTTTCTGGTCTACAGACATGAACCCCAATCAAAGTCAAAATATGATTTGAGCTGCTTAGCCTCTTTTGCTCGCATTAGAATCCCTAGGCTTTATGATCTCTTCAAGTATGTCACAATCATTAGAGGAGCTTCCGTGTGTGACTATTTTGGATAATGTATGTATTGAGTCAATATTTGCACACCAAATAATATATCTGGCTTGGTCATGGTCATATAAAATATCCTAGTCTCTAATATTTATCAGGATCACTCAATAAGGAGTCTTCATTTCTAGCATCATAGCTCAATTGATGCATCTTGAGAAGCTGACAAATTCTTGTTTTTTTTTCAAAATTATTCTGCACCAAGATAAGTTATTTGAGATATTATATAATTCCAACAGAACATGTTATAGGGAGAAAAAATTAATAACAACAAGAATTAAGTAATGTTCTTAGGAGAAAAAAATAGATAACAAAGGCCAAAATGGTGAACCAACTTCTCAAATACAAGGAGTCAAGAACATAAGCTGAATCTTGGACCAAAAATATGACTTTATGAAGCTTGTAACAAATCCACAATCTCATTCAAAGAAGAACTTTAACATCTAATATGAAGGGCTGATCATTTTGACAATTGAATTGAAATTAAGCAAATAACTGAATGTTGCAACAATGAAATAGAAATAATAGCAGACAAAGAGGATGACCAACAAGTTCCTACTAGGGGTGGATATCCGGTACTTCGGTACGGTATTTAAGAACAACGGTTCGATACTTTGGTTTTCGGTAAATTAATTGTGCATACCAAACACCGTATCAAAGTAGTTCGGTACGATTTGATATTTCTTGTTTGGTTGCGTATGGTTTCGGTAGCCAATCAAACTAAACTGAAATGATTTTTGCATTAGTATACAACATTAAACATCGTTGGCCAAAAGAATTGAAATCGAGCATATAGAATCAGAATCCTATAACAAACAAAAATAAACTCTCTTTTACTGTTTACTTCCATAATAGCGCCATTAGCAGATGATAGCAAATGAGAAAGTTCAAATGAGAAAGCATGTTCAGGGAAGCAAGATGCTTTGAGCATCAAAGTAAAAGTTAGTCTTCACATGTCAGATGTAGCGCAAAAACGAAAAGTAAAAGTTTCTTTGAGTACTTTAACAATATCCAGCAAAGTAACAGTTAGTCTTCACTTCTTCACTTGTTAGATGTAGCTCAAAAACAAAAAGAAAACAAATAGCTGACCATATTGTAAGTCAATCATGAAAATAAAGGTCTATATCAATTCTCTAGCTACCAATTCAATCAAATTTGCATCTTAATCAATAAAGAGACCTATCACTTACTCATTAGACTATTCACATCAATATGTATCCACTTGTAATCTTTTTTTGGAACTAAGAACTAGCAGCATGTGTTAGGAATGTAACTTCACCAACTAGAATCATTTTATTTTATTGAACTCCTTGGTCTGGTTGCAGATTTCCATTGTAAAGAGTGACCAATTTGTCTATGTAAATTGGACCACCTCTTAGATCTAGTAAATTGCATTCAGTTAATGCTATTTTGATATTTATAACCATATTTATACCTTAATTTGATACCACAAAAATTAAAGTAAAACTTAGTTTTCAATTTTCTGCAAATCTAAGAGAAGTGACACCAAGGATACATATAAAAGTTATGAAACACGGCACCTTAGTTGCTTGTCATGTTAAGCTAGACCAAGTGTAGCGCAAAAGAGGGTTATACTATTTATAGCCCGTTTGGCCAAGCTGCAAAAACCAGCTTATTTTGAGAAGTGTTTTTTTTCAAAAGTGTTTTTTTCAAAAGTACTTTTGGTGTGAAGCAGTTTGTGTTTGGCAAATTAGTTTGAAAAGCACTTCTGAGCAACAGTTAGTGTTTGGTCAAACTTTAAAAAACTACTTCTAAGTGTATTTTTCTCAAAAGTGCTTCTCAAAAAAGTGCTTTTGGAGAGAAGTAACTTTTTTCTGTTTCTCCAAAACTGCTTCTGCTTCTCCTCAAAAACACTTTTTTCCTTTCAGAAGCTTGGCCAAACACCTCAATTTTTGGCCAAAAATGCTTTTGGCAAAAAAAAGAAGAAGCACTTTTGGCCAAAAATAAACTTGGCCAAACAGACTATTAGTTAAAGACACTTTTCTTTAGCAGGATGTATTAGGAGAGATTGGTTAGTGAAAATAAAAGTATTTCAGGATTAATGGCATATCCAGGTAAAATTGTTAGACCAAACTATAATGAAAAAGACAACAATTTTATTTTTGTAACCATTAGCAAACAACTCAAGTTCATCTTTGCATCTTGATCAAAGATAATAACTTCCTGCGATCAGTCAACTATTGACATTTATGCTCTCCATTTATGAGATAGCAACTTACTGTTATCAATTGGATGTCACGACCCAAATCTTCCTCTGTAAGATGTCGTGGCAGCACCTAGTCTCAAAGACTAGGTAAGCCTAACAGTTGCGGGAAAAAACTGAAATAACAATAGAATTAATGGCTAAACCTCAACATTAACATGTATATATATTGATAAAGTTGGAGAACTACCGCTTGGCATGTACAAGTAAAACCAATAACTCCAAGTATAGATAACTCTCAAAGACTCGGTAGTCACAAGTCACAAGCTCTAAGGAATGTAGTAACTGTCTCCATACATCAACATCTGAGAGAATAAAGAAGAAAGACTACATAAGGATAGAGGGGGACTCCGAGGTCTGCAGACGCTGACAGATATACCTAGAATTCTCCAAGCAGCAGCACACGCGCTCTACTGATATCCAGTCTTGTAGGATGTACCTCGATCTGCACAAAAAGATGTGCAGAAAAGTAGCATGAATACATCACAACGGTAACCAATAAGTGCCAAGCCTAACCTCGGTAGAGTAGTGATGAGGTTAGGTCAGGGCCCTACTAGAAATAAAAGGAAACAAGGCAAGAAATATAATATAATAAATAATGATAGACTGGGAATTTAACAATAAGAAATCAAGAAAACAAAACGACACAGCAAATAGGGGTAAATACGCAACAGGGGATCTCCCGAGGTACCGTCTCGTAGTCCTAAAAGTAAATATGCAACAAGGGATCTCCCGAGGTATTGCCTTGTAGTCGTAAAAGAAAATATGCAATAGAGGATCTCCCGAAGTACCACCTCATAGTCCCAAAAATAAATATGCAACAGGAGATCTCACGACGTACCGCCTCATAGTCCCAAAAGTAAATATGCAGTAGAGGATCTCCCAAAGTACCGCCTCATAGTCTAAAAAGTAAATACATAACTCATAACTTAAAGAGCAACAAATTTACAGCAAGAAAAATCCTACAATTAAGGACTAAATACAAATAAAGGAAACAAGAAATCATATTAAACTTGTTGCACAAATTGCAAGTAAGAATTTTAAACAAGTAGGCATGCGACATTAGGCTAAACATGATAAATACACAAGTTAAGGAAACTCCTTTAAGGAATTAAAAGAAAACTACTCAGCAAGAACTTGATTTTCAACATTTAGCTGTGTACGAACTCGTCACTTCACGTACATGATACTCACATATCATAAATTATTATAACAGTACCAAATCATAAGGGGATTTCCCCCACACAAGGTTAGGCAAGCCACTTACCTCGAACCAAGCTTAATCAGTCAATAAGAATGTCTTTTCCTCGATTTTCCAACTCTGAATGGCCCAAATCTAGCCAAAAGCAATTTCATATCATAAATATAACTATAATAAACTAATCTAATTAATGAAATCAAGACATTATTAAGAAATTAGAAATTTACCCCAAAAAGTAGATCGTGTCCCACGTCTCGGAATCGGGTTAAAGTCACAAAATATGAACTATCATTCAACCATGAGTTCACCCATATCAAAATTTCTCAAATAAATCAAAACCAAAAAATTCGATTTATGAACTTTTTAACTTTTTTCCAAATTTCTCAACCTAAATCCTTAATTAAATGATAAAATTAATGATAGATTAGTGGATATTAATAAAAAAACAAGTCAAGAAACTTTACCCAAATATTTCCTATGAAAATCCCTAAAATTTTCGCCTCAATCTGATCTCTCAAAGTCCCAAAAATGAAAATGAGAGAAAAACTCTCGATTTGAATTATAAAGTCTGCCCAGGTATTTTCTTCTTCGAGAACGCGAAATGTGCCACACATTCGCGACGCACAAAAATTCTCAGCTGCCAGATTCCTCTTCGTGAACACGAGCTCACCCACACGAACACAGTGAACACTGCCCCAGGCCTTTGTGAACGCATAGGGTTATAGCCTGAGGTCCACCCTTCTGCCACTCTTCTTCGGAAACGCATGTCCCATAGCATTCATTACCTACCACCCAGAACCCCTTCGTGAATGCCAAACCTCTCTCGCGTACACGATGAAGGAAACCAGCAACATAACATAAGTGATTTTCTGCAAATCCAACAAGTCCCAAAATGTTCCGAACATGATCCAAGTCACATCCGAGGCCCCGGGACCTTAACCAAACATATCAACAAGTCCTAAAATATCGTACGAACTTAGTCGAATCCTGAAATCACATCAAACAATGCCAAAAATACGAATCGTACCCCAATTCAAGCTTAATAACCTTAGGAAATTCTAGCTTCTTCAAACGATGCTGAAACCTATCAAAATACGTTCGAATGACCAAATTTTGCACACAAGTCATATTTGACATGGCAGTCCTTCTCTAACTTTCGGAGTGGAAATCCGACCCTGATATAAAAAAATCCACTCCCGATCAAACTTCCCAAAAATCCAACTCTCGCTATTTCAAGCCTAATTCAATTACGGACCTCCAAATCAAAATCCGGACACGCTCCTAAGTCCAAAATCACCTAACGGAGCTAACAGAACGATCAAAACTCCATTGTGGAGTCGTTTACTTATAAGTCAACATCCGGTCAACCAATCCAACCTAAGCTTCCAACCTTAAGACTAAGTGTCTCAATTTATTCTGAAATTATTCCGGACCCGAACCCCTTAACTCGGCAAGTCACATAAGCATAAAATTAAATAGAGAAAGCAGTAAATAGGGGATCGGGGCTAATACTTATCAAATGACCAGCTGTGTCATTAAATCCTCCCTTCTTAAAACTATCATTCGTCCTCGAACGAGCATAGAAACATACCTGAAGTGGTGAAAAGAAGAGGATAACGGCTGGGCATATCATGCTGAGTCTCCCAAGTCGCCTCCTCGACCAACTAACCCCTCCACTAAACCTTCACTGATGCAAAGTTCTTTGACCTCAAATTTCAAACCCGCCTGTCCAAAATAGCCACCGAATCCTCAACATAAGATAAATCCTTGCCCAACTGGACTCAGCATAAATCCAACACATGAGACGGGTCACCGTGATACTTCCGGAGCATAGAAACATAGAATACTAGATGAATTACAACTAGGTTAGATGGTAGTGCAAGTTTGTAAGCCGCCTCTCCAACCCTCTCAATAATCTCAAAAGTCCTGATATACCTAGGGCTCAGCTTGCCCTTCTTCCCGAAACTCATAACACCCTTCATGGGCGAAACCCGGAGCAAGACCCGCTCCCCAATGATGAATGCAACATCTCAAACCTTTCGATCTGCATTACTCTTCTATCTGGACTGGGCTATATGAAGCCAATACTGAATCACCTTAACCTTCTCCAAAGCATCTTGAACCAAGTCTGTACCCAGTAGTCTAGCCTCGCCCGGCTCGAATCGACCCATTGGACACTGACACCGTCTACCATACAAAGCCTTGTACAGGGCCGTCTGAGTGCTCGATTGATAATTGTTGTCGTAGGCAAACTCCGCAAGTGGCAAGAATTGATCCAAAGAACCCCCAAACTCCATCACACATGCACGGAGCATATCCTACAATATCTGAATAGTACGCTCAGACTATCTATCTGTCTGAGGGTGAAATATCGTGCTCAACTCAACCCGAGTACCCAACTCATGCTGTACGGCCTTCCAGATCTGCGATGTAAACCGCGTACCTCGATCAGAGATAAAAGATATCGGCATGCCATGAAATCTGACAATCTCGCGGATATAAACTCGAGCCAGTTGCTCGGAAGAATAAGTAGTCATCACTAGAATGAAATAGGCCAACTTGGTCAACCTAGCAATAATTACCCAAACTGTATCAAACTTCCGCTGAGTTCGTGGAAGCCCTACTACGAAATTTATAGGGATCTGCTCCCATTTGCACTCCGGAATTTCTAGCTTCTGAAGCAATCCACTTGGCCGTTAATGCTCATACTTCACCTGCTAGCAAATTAGGCACCGAGCTACATACTCTACTATGTCCTTCTTCATCCTCTTCTGCCAATAATGTCGCCACATGTCCTGATACATCTTTGCGGCACCCAGATGAATGAAATACCATGAACTGAGAGCCTCTTGGAGAATTAACTCACGCAAATCATCTACATTGGGCACACATAGCCTGCCCTGCATCCTCAATGCACCATTATCTCCAATAGTGACCTCCTTAGAATCACTGTGGTGAACCATGTCCTTAAGGACATGCGGATGAGGGTCATCATACTGACACTCCCTGATACGATCATAAAGAGAAGACTGAGAAACCACACAAGCCAAAACTTCCACATAAGCAAATAAAGAGCACAGCTGCGGAGCTGGGTAGTTAAGTGTTTTTCCGCATATGCAAATATTTTAGCACAAAAGCGGCTCTGCAGGTGCGCATTAAAGGTCGCAGGTGCAAAAAGCCTCGGTAGAACATATAAATACGGGATTTCGAGATTTTTTACCATTTCCATCATTTTTGAGCTCGGATTATGAGGATTTTGAGAGGGATTTTAGAGTGATTACTGAGGTAAGTTTCTTGTGCCTATTTAGCTTCAATAATGGTGTTTCCCCACTGGTTTTACACCTAATTAGTGAGATTTTGAAGTGAAATGTGGGAGCTTATGGCTTGAGAATTGGAGAATGAATTTTGGGGATTTTGATGACTAAATGTTGTCAGATGTTGATCAATTTAGTATGGTTAGACTCGTTAGTGAATGGGCTTTCTAGTTTTGTGACTTCCACTGAATTTCGAGACATGGGCTCGGGGGTGGGGTTGAGCCAATTTTGGATTTTTAGGTCTAATTTAGTAGTTTTCTTATGGAATTGATCCCTTTAGCCTACATTAATTGTATTGTACTGCTTGTGGATAAATTCGGGACATTCGGAGGATGATTCGTGAGGCAAGGGCATTTTAGAGTAGAGTTTCACTCAGATTGAGGTAAGTAACAGTTATAAATCTAGTGCTGAGGGTATGAAGCCCGAATTTTGTATCATGTGGTTATCACATGCTAGGTGACTGGCACGCACCAAAGGGATTATGACTTGGACCGTCTTGTGAGACCGTAATGTTGTATAGCTTATTGTTAACTACATGTTTCCTCTGTTTTATGGAGATTTGACTGATATTCATGTTATAAATCATGCTTAGGACATATGATATCACTGTTGGGACCCATTGGGCCCTATACTTGTTGAGTTAGCTGCTATTTTTTTGTCTTGTACTTTGTCATGATTTTGCTTGCGTACCATATGTCACACCTCCTTTTTCACTACACACGCAAGGGCGTAAATGAGTTTTTCCAATTAAAGGACAATCGGAACGGGATTATTATTAAGATTCAGAGTCGCCACTTGGGAAATTAATGGTGTCCCAAGTCACCGGTTGAATCTCAAACCGAGGAAATTATGACTCTGTTAACAGTCCGCGAATCAGAAATCCAGGTAAGAAATTCTGTTAACCCGGGAGAAGGTGTTAGGCATTCCCGGATTTCGTGGTTCTAGCACGGTCGCTCAACTGTTGTATTTGATTTTATCTGATTTCAAAACATGTTCTAACCTATGTGCCTTTTATTAATAACCTGCTTTTATTATATATTTATTTTTTAATAAGAATTGCAACGTCGTAAAAACGTATCTCGAACCACGTCGCACCAGTGCACCCGTGGCTTTTGACATATTTCGACTTCGTTGAGATTTAGATTTGGGTCACATAAATGTGCACCCGTATTTAGGAAGGTAAAATTATTTAAAGCGCGCCTAAAGCGACTAATGTATTATTTACTTTGCGGAGGACCGTGAAATTTGCTAAACGGCACGCCCCGAATTCTAAGTATTTTAAATTAAGTAGTTGATGAGGGCCCCGCAATTTATGGGTTTTATTTAGCGAGGCTCATCTCATTTTCATTAGAAGGAAAAACTAAAACAAACTAAATTTTCAATTTATTATTTGTCTCTAAAAGGCAAATTAACTTACAATTATAAATTCGGGACTTGAATTCAAGTCCGAATTCAAACAAAAGGGAAGTCCCTTTTAACTTGAACCCGCTACCTAATTCGAAATCCATATTTACATTTGCAAGTTAATTTCCCATATTCCTAATGGGCCCAATTCATAATGAAGCAAGGCAAGCATGTAAGCATTCAGTGGTATACATTGGGTCTGTTTGTGTCAAATAGCATAGAACTCAAAACTACTTCAATATAGGAATGAAAATCGAATCTGTTTCAAACAAAATCTATATTTTACTGGTGGCCTATCCTGAAACTGATTCATGCTTTTATCATTAATGCAGGAATTACTAATTTTATAGGAATTTCTACATAGATCATATGAATAACGCCTGAAACTAACCAATTGCTGAACATTTGAATTGATAGACAAATAATGAAATCCTGCTACAATATAAGACCTGATTATTACAATAAGCAAAATTCCAACTACAATGACTAATGCGATTACAATTAGTTAACTGGACTGTTACTAATTCCAATTACAATGACTAAATTAATGAAATAAGGTTCAGTTACAAAGGCTAATACGATTGTCTATTTTAGTTGCATAATTTCTAGAACAATAGGGAGAACAGTCCAGTTATACAAATTTTCAGAAATCTTAAGTCATCAAGTATCAAATGCTGCTATCACACGTAAACTAATATATACACAACATTAACAAGAGCAAACTGTCCTATAAAGAATATACATATGAACAAAATAAAATCTAAACAATTCAAGCGTTTAAATTAGCCTTTTATTCCAACAAACTTCAGTTACAAATTTCCTGAGTTTTTTCCATTGGAGATCGAGTATGTACCTGGATTTGGGATATAAGAAGAAAAGGATCAGGGACAGCACAACAATGCCACAACAATAAATCAAGAGCAATTTCAGCAAATCAACAGGGAATTAATAACACAGCAACAACAGAATCAACTTGACAATCAGAATTGAACTCTCAAGCAAACAGGGACACCTCAATACTCGAAGACACCAGAAAATGAACTTAGAGAAGCTTCACTAACAATTAAACTTCAAATCAAAATGCAAACACCAATGGAACAGTAATATTTTTGGATTTTTTATTTGGATTACTATTTTTTGGACGTTTTGAAGGTTTGAATTTCAAAATCAGATCTGAAATTAGAGAGAAAGCTTTTTGGGGGGGAATTTTTGAAAGCTGAAACTTCTGATTTTTCCGGGGGTTTCTAACTTGTTATGCAAGGCATGGGAATGCCCTTTTATAGGCAAGGATGAGGAATTATGAGATTTTTTCTATTAGACCCTAAATTAATGCCTTGTTATCCAAGTTACTGCATTAAAATGCAGAAAACTTACACTAAAGTCCCCTTCTAGAAGGTCCTAGGGTATTCTTTTAACTACACAATACCTATACTACCCTTGCCTTAATTTTAAATTTACCAATCTTAATAAAACTACCCTTTTCTATGCCCAAACTACCCCTGAAAACTTCCGGAAACTACTGACCCAACCAAACCCTTTACCCTTAGTTATGACCTTCTATGATTAGTCAATTAAACCTAATTGAATTGCTACTGAATACTAAATAGAAAGAACAATTAAAACTAAGCTAAAAAAATACTGAATTAATCAAACAAGAATCAAACACTACTCAAAACAGATTTAAAACTAAAATTTATCACGAAACGAAATCCACTTGCCAAATAACACATTTATCAGAATTGCCAAACTTTAACTAAACTATGATAAAATCTAACTATGCTACCCTTTGAATCCATCAAAACCAAATATCAAAATTACCATGACTCAAGGACAATTTAACAATCGAAACAAACTAAATATGCCAACATCAACATTACTGAAAATCAACAATCGAAAATGGAATAGAGACAACAAATCAAACAGGAAACGATTATTGAGAATCCGGTCAAGGCAGAAACCAACAATGGAATTGAAAGAACTAAAAGGAAAAATGAAGAAAACTTACTGAATTTGGGCGCTAATGCATTAATCTTGAAATTGGCCCTAAAAATGTTATTATATGCTTATTCCAACTCAAATAAACACATAATATCATTTTTAGGGTCATTAGGCTCTGATAATTATGCGACGCCATTTTATCCTTTCTTGAATCCCTAAGTTAACAAACCAGTGAGCTCCGGTGGGGTTTGACGACAACCAAGTAGAGATTCATGACGAGGGAAGGGAGGCGAGTCAGTGGTGAAAATTTGGTCGGATTTGGACAACTTTGTGTCATGGCTGGAAACCTTTGATCGGAGATTTGACGAGTTCAGGTAAGATTCGAAGGACAAGGCCAGTGGATTTGGATAGAGGAGGAGAAGGGGAGTTCGTGGTGTTATTTTGATGGTCGTTGGCGTCCGCGACGCCGTGGGCGGCGGAGATGTCAGTCACAAGATCGATTATTCGAGGAGTTTAGGCGGGATTCAAACTATGAAAATGGTGGATTCGTGACGGTGGAGTTGAGAAGAATGGGTGGTAAAATTTTGGAGTCGTTTGGAGCTCCACCGGCGGCGGCGGCGATTTCCGGCAGGCGGCGCTGGGGCGGAGAATGGTGGAGGCAGTGGTGGTGTTATACCGGTGATATAGAGGGGTGTACGAGGAAGGGATAAATGTTTTTAGGGTTATACAAAAAATTAGGACATTTTTATTAATAATCCAAAAAGGGATTTGAACCGTTGGATTAGAGATATGAATGGCCGAGATTACTTAACGCCACACGACGTCGTTTGGTTGGGAGAGGGGCTGGACCGGGCAGGGTTGGGCTCGAATTTACGGCGGGTCCAGGAATTTGTTTGGGCTGGAAGCTTAATTGAATTGGCCCAAATTGGCACCCCCCCCCCTTTGTTTTTCTCTCCTTTTTTTCCTTTTCTTTTATTTCTTTTATCTATTTCTTGTATTTTATTTTATATTTTTGTATTTATTTATTTTTTCTGATTTTAGAAAAATGCTAAAATAAAACTCACAATTAAATTGAACTAAAATTAGTATTCCTAATTAAAATGCAGACTAATACCAATTTAAACTAAAATGCAAAAAGTATCATTTTTGTTATTTTCATCCTATTTTGTTCTAAAATAAATTAACTCCTAATTATTCCTAAAATACAAAATTAGATCCTAAATGCAAAATGCGTATTTTTGTATTTTCAGATGAACTAAAATGCACAAATAAAAATGCAACAAATGCCACAAAATTCACAAAAATTGTAAAATACTAAAGAAATTGTTTTGTTTGAAATTTTGGGAATAATTCATATATAGGGCAAAAATCACGTGCTCACAGCTGTCCCTCTTTTCTCGGAAACGTGAAAGGTTTTCGGGCAAAGATAAGTGAGCAAATACGAGCGATTTTTGCTCGTCCAAATATTCTGTTGTGAAGCATTTTGAAAAGTTTGACCGCACCCTGCTTCGGAGGTTGCCTACATATCCTGGGCTAAACAGGAATCAGGTCTGTGTAGTTCGGGAATGTTTGGTAGCTGGGGCTACCAGGAGCTGTGATCTCATTGCTGTTGTTGCTGCTATTGCTTGCTGACCTCCTTATTACACTGTGGTAAAATAAAAGAAGCGAGCCTAAGATATGATCTATGAGTTACAAAAGATCCTATCTATGTCTTCAAACTTGCTCTAGTGTTGCCTTGAGCTTGTATCTTGTATTCTTCCGATGGGATTCTTGTTGTTGCCTTGGCGATGTTTTGTCATTCCTCCTGATGATGCTTGATTGCTGCAATTTGAAATACGTGCCTCTATTCTCCAGGCGGGCTCCTGGTTGCTGACGCTTGAGAAGTATTCCCTTGTTCTCCAGGTGGGCTCCTCATGGCGATGTTTGAAAAATATTCCCTTGTTTTCCAGGTGGGCTCCTGATGGCGATGCTTGAAAAGTATTCCCTTGTTCTCTAGGTTGGCTCCTGATTGCGATGATTGAAAAGTATTCCCTTGTTCTCCAGGTGGGCTCCTGACTGCAACAAAATAGACATCCAAAGAAAATTCTTCTGCCCCAGTTTGGTGGCTGGGCACATCAATTATTAAAAAGCTAAAATTTAAATTTGTACTTCTCTTGTTCTCCAGGTGGGCGCCTGACTGCGGAACTTGAAACGTATTCCCTTGTTCTCCAGGTGGGCTCTTGATTGCTGAACTTGAAAAGTATTCCCTTGTTCTCTAGGTGGGCTCCTGATTGCTGAACTTGAAAAGTATTCCCTTGTTCTCCAAGTGGGCTCCTGACTGCAACAAAATAGACATCAAAAGAAAATTCTTCTGCCCCAGTTTGGTTGCTGGGCACATCAATTATTAAAAAGCTAAAATTTAAATTTGTACTTCCCTTGTTCTCCAGGTGGGCGCCTGACTGCGGAACTTGAAACGTATTCCCTTGTTCTCCAGGTGGGCTCCTGATTGCTGAATTTGAAACGTATTCTCTTGTTCTCCAGGTGGGCTCCTGATTGCTAAATTTAGAATGTATTCCCTTGTTCTCCAGGCGGGCTCCTAATTGCAACAAAACCGACAAAACAAAGAAAATTTTCTGCCCTAGTTTGATGACTGGGCGCGTTATGTTACCAAATATTAAACTTGAAAATATAAAATTTGCATTGTACTTCCCTTGTTTTTCAGGTGGGTGCCTGACTGTTGAACTTTTGAAATGTATTCCCTTGTTCTCCAGGTGGGCTCCTGATTGCAACCAAACAGACAAAGAAAATTTTCTGCCCCTGTCTTAATCAAAGAAAGATTTGTTAATATAAAATGGTGGTTAGCTGCTGGCATTCTTGTTGGGTATGTTCCTGCTTCCAGCTTTGCTCCAACTTGTTTCCCTGGACTTGCTTTGAAACACCTCGACTTCCTGACTGACTTTCAACCCTCTGACTTTGATGACCCAAATATTCTATCCCGTATTGCTGTTTTGTGTTTCTGACCCTTCTTGTGAAACTTTGCTTCTCCCTTACAGTTATCTGATTATCCTACTGATGGTATTTCCATTGGTCCTTCATGACTTACTTTCTTTTGATATGCTCCAACCCTGTTGTGTCGTACAACTGGGAAGCTTGTAGTTAGCCTTGACATTCTTTTTTTGTTTTTGAACAGAACTGACACTGAAACATCTTATAGACAGACCTCAAGAGAAAGAAATTCAATGACCTCGAAGGTTAAGGATATAAATACTCTGAAAACGAATTATTTGTAATGAAGAGAAAAGGATAGGACTTATCTGAGTGGAATGCTGGTACCATCGATCGTGCCATGCATTTTGGATTAACTAGCCTAATTTGTTCAACCAATCAACTTTCAATTGCCATATTTGTTGTTCCATACTTTCCTAACCCGACTTTCAACAAAACCCAAACCTTGCTCGTCTTGCCATGTTTTGAGCATCTTTCAACCACAGACTTGTTTCATTTACCCATCTGAAAACTCACATTCGCCTTACGGTGCCCGTGAGGGTTTTCACCAATAAGACTCTCTCATTTTTTATTTCTCTCATCTCCCGTCGCCTTACGGTGCCCGTGAGGGTTTTCACCAATAAGACTCTCTCATTTTCATCATTTTCCTTTTTCTCCTGATATCAAAGTGTTACCCCAAACATGAATCACTTTACCTGCTCGCATTAGCATTTCTTGAAGATTGATCGGAAGGTCTTTCTTTGGACCATAATGTGGCTTTTGGATGGGGTTTAGAAAGAAGGGTATAGAGGCTCAAAATAATTCAACATGGGTTCAAAATTACAACTTTCGGAATCAGATTTCTCACAACGACCACAACTTCTGCCCCAGTTCCTTTCTTGGGGAC
>MU685211.1:4037-26769 GCA_026770625.1 Nicotiana glauca | reverse complement strand
ACTTTTATTTTGTTGTGACTGAACCTCAAGGAGAGGCTGCCTACGTACCCTTTCGGGATCAAGTCAAACGTAGTTCAAGTCATAGAAATTACTTTATTGTTGCGGTCTTTCTTTCTTCCACTTTCTTTTCATTCTTTTCTTTTCTTTCTCTTTTCTTTTCTTTTCTTTTCTTTTCTTTTCCCCTTTTTTTTTCTTTCTTCCTTCTTTCTTTTCTTTTCTCTTCTCTTCTCTTTTTCATTGCTTTTCTTTTGTTCTTTTAGTTACTTTTCCCATTCGGATTTTCGCGTTTGTTATTGATTCCGAAAGAGGGATACGAAAGAAAATAGAATAAGGATCAAAGGGATAACAAAGGATAAAGTGTTTGGATAGCAGAGCAAAATGCCTTCTTCATTTCAATCTCAAAACATGCCAAATACAATTAAGTACATTTAGATAAAGAAATCATACATAGTATGGCTTGACTGTATCAGAGTTGATAGCCATTTCTACACATTTTCCTTCCACATCTATTAGATACAATGCACCATTGGACAACACTCGGGTTACAATAAATGGGACTTTCCTTTTGCTTCGGCCAAATGAGGTAAGATACGCCTCAACACCAATTGCCCTACTTCAAACTTCCGTGGACGCACTTTCTTATTTTATGCTCTTGCCATTCTCTGTTGATACAGTTGTCCATGACATACTGCTGCCAATCTTTTTTCATCAATCAGGCTCAATTGTTCCAAACAGCTTTGACCCACTCATCATCGTCAATTTCTGCTTCGACAACAATCCGAAGGCGGTAAAACATTTAGCACATATAGCATGGAACATGTAGAAAAATCAGATAAAGCCAAATACAATAATTTAACTGAGCTCAAATTCTTGAACCCTGAACCGAAATTCTGGGTTCTTGTCCCTAGCAGAGTCGCCAGAGCTGTCACACCTCCTTTTTCCCTACTACACCCTGTGAGGGCGCAAAGGAGCTTTTCCACTTAAAGGACAATCGGAATGGGATTTATTATTAAACTTCATAGTCGCCACTTGGTAGATTAATGGTTTCCCAAGTCACTGGTTGAATCCCAAATCGAGGAAATTATGACTCTGTTAACAGTCCGCGAACCAGAAATCCGAGTAAGGAATTCTGTTAACCCGGGAGAAGGTGTTAGGCATTCCCGGATTCCGTGGTTCTAGCACGGTCGCTCAACTGTTGTATTTGCTTTTATTTGATTTCAAAACATGTTCTAACTTATGTTCCTTTTATTAGTAACCCGCTTTCATTTGTGTTTTAGTAAGAATTGCAACGTCGTAAAAATGCGTCTCGAACCGCGTCGCACCGGTGCAACCGTGGTTGTCAACATATTTCGACTCCGTTGAGATTTGGATTTGGGTCACATAAATGTGCACCCGAGTTTAGGAATGTAATGTTATTGAAATACGCGCCTAAAGAGACTAACGTATTATTACCTTTAGGGAGGACCGTGAAATTTGCTAGACGGCCCGTCTCGGAATCTAAGTATTTTTATAATATTTATTGAAGGCCCCGCAATTTGCATTTTTATTTGGCGAGGCTCGTCTCATTTATTATTTTAAAAGGAAAAACTAAAGAAACTTATATTTTTCTATTTTTATTGGTCTCTAATAACAAAGAGAAAAGTCCTAATTAATTCATATATATAAAAGGCTAAACCCTCATGATTCACTCCCAAACAATTCAGGCCCAGTAGTTTATAAGTAAATAAAAGAAGCATGCTTAGCATTTTGTTTAAAGCACAAAGAATCCAACACTTTGGGCCTGCTATTGAGGAAATCAGGCCCAAGTGACATGTTCAGCAGCTTGGGAACACGGCTCAGGGGCGAGCCTGGGCAGAAGCGTGAGATCACGCTTAAACATAACTTCAAACAGCCCAATCGATCCAGTGCCAACTTCCTGGTTTTGCAATTATGTTGTACTTTAACCTCATATTCACTTTCTGCATTTATTTATTTGTCTCACCTATTTTTTACTAAGGAACTCCCAAATCTTAATAAAGTTGACATCCAAATTGGATGTAGAAACTCGATTTTAACAGCAATAATACAGCTTGGTTGTGTGATTTCATAGAACCTTCTGCATGAACAAATCAACGACCCCAAACTTTGAACACACTAGCTATTTCGAACTTAATGTGAACTAATGTTATTCTACTAATACTCACGTAGTTCCTGATTTGAAATAAAACTGGACTGTTTAAAATAGCACTGAAATATGAACTAGTTTTTAACAGTACTGAAATTTGAAACTACATCACACTATACTATACTGTACTAGTATAACACACATCAAACCAAATTAAAATTACTAACTAGAGAATTCACATACTCATGGAAATAAACTGAACTAGCTTAAGAGTCTATAAGAGTCCATTACGAATTTAAACAGTCCAAATCAGCAGAAAATTATCCTAGTTAACAGTCCAAATTCAATACAACGTCTAACAAATTAAAACCAAACAAATACATTTATTAACTGACTGTAACTACAAATATTCAAACAAGCTCAGATCTGTAATAAGACTTCATTTCACTCCAATTTGAAGTTACATCAGGGGAGATTCGAAGCATGTACCTGGATTTAAAATAGAATGAGAGGAATGAGAGGAATGAGGGTCAGCAGCAACAATTGATGATTAAAAACAGCTTAGAAACAGAATGAGCAGCCCAGGATTGTTTTCAGAGATGGACAACACCAATAATGACCCAAATACACTTGTAAAAACTTAAATAGATTCAGCACTGATCCTAGAACCACTTCTGAAACCAACAGCTTAACAAAACTAGCCCAAAGGAGCCTAATTGGACCCAAATCCACTCGAATTAACACAGGCACCACCAGAATGTATCAGCAAACAGATTAAGACTAAATGATGCAATTCAGGAGCTGAAATTCAAAACTAACAGTGAATATTCAATGGAACAGTAGTTCCTATTTTTTTTTCTAGAGATTTTCTATTGTTTTTGGGGGGAATTTTTAGGCCTCCAAACTTGTCTATGAAGGCACTTAGGCATGCCTTTTATAAGCAAAAGCTGAGGGCAGCCCTTATTTCTGTTTTCTATGTTAGTCCCTATCTATTTATTCAATTAGTCCCTTATTTATTAGCTTGTGACTCAAGTTAGTACCTTACAATTACTGAAAACCTACACCTGACCCTATTCTAGAAGATTCTAGGGCCTTCTATCCTATCCTACAACTTTCATGTCCAAATTCAATTATTCAAACTGCCCCTGAACTTATTTCGCAATTACCCTCCTAACACATCCGATTCCTTGGCCTGAACTTAACTATGATTAATCAATAAACCAAATTATCCAGCTATATCCAACCAAGTTCAAATACAGATCCTAAATCCAAACTGAATACTGAACTTCAAATTACCAATTACTGTCGATCAGTTCAACAATTCATCAAGCGACCATCACAAATTCAGTATGAAATCAAATTATATCATCTTAATCAATTAAAGCGCAATTAATCCTTTTAATAAACTATTCTTGACAATTAAACCAAAATGAAACAATTACTAACTAAAGCGAGAATTGAACCTGACAACATCAGTCATCTTGGAGAAACAGAATGCCTAAAATTTAAGTAAACTAAACGCTAAACAAGAATTAGCTAATGATGAACTAACAATTAACAGGTTTTGGACAACAATCCGAATAGTAATAACTTTAGCTATTAACTCTAGATAGATAACATTGAATCTAATCCATTAACGACACAGAAAACATGGGGAATAGAACGAACAGAAAAATAAAAGAAAAATCCAAGAAACTCACTAGTATAAGATTCGACCAACTTCAATGATATTCGAAGGCTAATAATGTTGAATTCGTCACGAGGAAAGCCCGAGGATCACGTAGTACCAATTTGGAGTAATTCAGAGAACTTAGGTTCTTGGTCAGACTTCGATTGAAGATTCGAAGAAAACGGGGAACATTTGAAGTGAAATGGGCATGTATTCGTGATGTAGGGAGGGAGGTGAACAACTGGTGTGAATTTTGTGTCATTTGGACGACGTGGTGTCGTGGTTGGAAAAGTTTCGATCAGAGATTCGAACCGATTGGATGGAATTCGAGAAAAACTAGTGTGGGGGTTGGAAAGAGGAGAGAAAGATGGTTCTAAGGTGTAATTTTGGTGGCATTTGGAGGTGGGTCGCCGGCGGCGTTGGGCGGAGCCGGCAACGGAGATTAAAAGGGAAGGGGGTACGAGGAGGGTGATGATGGTCGCTGAATCTGTAAAGTTTTATTACAGTTTTATTTGAAAGCTTGAACCAATTTGGACGGTTGGATTGGGATGATGGACGGTTCAGATCACCTAACGCCAAAACGGCGTCGTTTGGATCCGGGGATTGGCTGGACCGGGTCAAATGATGGGTTGGGCGGGTTTTTGTGAAGGAAAACCTGGGCTTGGGCAGATAGGATGGCCCAAATTTGGTCTCCAATTAAGACCACTTTTTAAAATTATTTTTCTTTTATTTCTTTTATCTATTTGTGTATTTCATTTTGTATTTTTATATTTTTTCTGATTTTATAAAAATGTAAAAATTAAAATAAAGTCCTAATATATTTCAAAGTTAAACTAATTAACTCCTAAAATTGTTTAAAATCTATTTCGTGACAAATTCAACAATTAACAATTAAAAATGCAAAAATGGACTATTTTTTTATCATTTTCTTTATATTTTATTCTAAAAATAGATTGACCCCTAATTAATCCTAAAATATGAAGTTAAATCCTAAATGCAAATGCCAAATGTATTTTTGTATTTTTGTATTTTTTTATATGAATTAAATGCACAAATAAAATGCAAACAATTAGCAGAAAATGACACAAATTTCACAAAATTGTAAAATAATGAAAAAGATTATTTTGTTTGAATTTTTTGGGAATAATTCATATATAAGGCAAAAATCACGTGCTCACAAGAGGCGATTGATACATCGTAAAAGAAACGTAGTGAAGGGAGAATCATTAAAATTCACAAACATAGAGAGTTAGCCTCACATATCCTAACTTCCTTCTCTTGAGCATAATACAACATTCGCCAACCCTTTCAACTTTAATCTATATCAATACAATTCAAAGGGATTCCAAATTAGCTACAATATTCATGTTTTGGTCACTTAGGCATTTTATCAAATACTTGGTAAGTATAAATCTTCATAATCCCTATTAATAGTGCTTCTATACCCAATAACCGATTCTCTTGCTCTTGGATAAATTTTAAAGTCTAAAATGGTTATAATAAATATTATTCTTCATCACCCATAAGGTAAACAACACCCTTAACCAATAAAGTTCCATTAAATAAACATCTTTCAATCTTTATAACAGTTGTGTATTTATATTAGGAACTTATGGATTTTAATCACCAAACCAAAAGTCCCAATACTTAATTCACACTCATATACCCATAATAAATTCATACATGTAAGTCTAAGGGTGTAGGATTACCTTTTGGAAGAAATCTTGCATAACCCTCCTTTGAGTTATTGAAGGAATTTTTTGAAGATCTATGTATTTTATGAGTAGATTTCATCAATACTAGTTTAAGAATGATGGAATTTCACACCAAGTTAATGGAGATTGCTTACCTTGAAGATGGGAAGGCTGGAGGTCTTGAGAGGGTGGAAGAAGACCCCAAAATTTGTCCAAAAGAAATAGGAAAAAATGAACCCTGAAATTGGCTTAAAAGAGCTGACTTTAGAGAAGTGTCCTCGCTTCGCTGTCCATTTAATTCAAGGGAAGACAAAAATCCGCATCTACTTTGGCAAAGCGAGCTCGCTTCGCTGTCCGCCAAAATAACTGGGTGGTATGTCTTTAGTAATTTGGTAATAACTTCTTGTAGCAATATCCAAATGACGAATGGTTTGAAGCGTTAGAAACTAAACTCAAAGATCTTTCATTTAACATCACATAATACACTATATAAATGTATATATACTTGTCCAAAGTATAGTCTTGTGCGTGCTCATTTAGAATTTTAGTTTATCATGTAATTTTCCAACATGACTTAGACTTTGGTCTTTCCTTGGACCCCAAATCACGTATGATATGCCTCATATGCTTATTATCATAACCAATTGATAACCATCATATTAATAATCATTTAGTGCATCCAAAACTAATTCAAATTTACGGGGTGTTACACTTTTAATCCATCTCGATGTCACTAAGTTTGAGGTCACTATTGCTGAATAACATTGGTCTGATTCACTTGTTTCTTTCATTTCTACTTTATATTTCTTGATTATTAATCAGTATTGAACTAAATCACATATATTTTAAACCGAAAATCAAATTTAATTATTACTCGTATTTTCAAGGTAAATAGTTTGGCATTCACCGTGGGGCTAAAGATAATAGTGATTGCCTTTTTACTGATTCTCATTACACACGTTATTCTTACACTTTTTCTTGTTAAATATTTTTAATTCTTAGGCTGAAACATGTTTAGCTCACAAAATGCACATGTTCATGACAACGAAGGTCTTGGTAAAAAAAACAATATAGGGGTCGATGTACCACCAATAAACCTTGGGGAAGTGCCAAACATAGAACCAGTTGATGTTAGTTCACACATTGCTCTAAACGCAGATTTAGGCACAGACCCCGGAGGGAGTGTATCAAGGAAACCCGACCTGGTGGCTAAGGAACACAAGGAGTGGGTGATGGGGGGAATCAGCCTCCAAGTGATATTCGAGATGCTGCAAGCTTAATAGATCGCCATTGCTCAACTTCAAAGCCAAAACAAAACTCCAAGTGTAGCTGAACATGAAAATAATCGACGTGCTGAGCCAGCGCCAGAAAGGTCAAATGGAAATGACTCGGGGATTGACCCCACCATTATGAGGATGCTCAAAGAGCTCAACAAGAGGATCGATTCCAGAGAAAAGAATATTGAAGACAGTGACAAAAAGTTAGAAACTTATAATTCATGTGTTGACCAAATTCCGGGGGCACCTCAAATTTTGAAAGGATTAGATGCCAAAAAGTTCATACAAAAAACATTCCCCAAAGTATGGCTCCGATGCCTATTCCTAAGAAGTTTCGCATGCCCGATATACCCAATTATAAAGGGACAACTGACCCTAACAAGAAAATTACTTCATACACTTGCGGGATCAAATGAAATGATTTAAATGACGCCGAAATTGAATCAGTCTTGTTGAAAAAGTTTGGAGAAACATTTGTGAAATGAGCTATGATCTGGTATCATAACTGCCACGACCCAAACCCGATCGCGATGGCGCCCAGCACACTACTAGGCAAGCCCGATCATTTATAACAATTACTCCAATTATTTAAACAAGTAAAGATAAAACTATTTAAGTCAAAGCCTGAAATAAAGGTAATAATACGGAAATGCCTGGGCAGTACTTAACATTTTCAAAACGAGGGTTCTTTCATTTTTATCAAAAACAATAGCTAGAGAGCTCGGTTTTGGGAGATTTTTCGAGGGATTTTCAGTGGCAACGATTGGGTAACGATTCCTTACTCCCTTATGATTAATACCCACTAATCTAACCTCAAATTCAACCTTAATTCGGATTTTTGAATGAAAATTGGGGTAAATTTCTTAGACCTAATTGTGAGGATTTGAGAGGGAATTTGACCTCCAATTTGGGAGATTTTTATATGGTTAGACTCGTGAGAGTACGAGAGTTCTGAAAATGTAAAAATTATTCGATTTCGAGACGTTGGCTGGATGGGCATTTTGGTTATTTTACCTATTTTTGCGCCCTAATTTTGATTTTATTAGTGGAATCAGTTAATTGCAATATTATTTACAATATGAAATTGGTTTGAATAGATTTGGGCCACTCGGAGTCGGATACTCGTGGCAAGGGCATCGCTCCCTAGTTGATTTTGCACCTGTTCGAGGTAAGTGGCTTGCCTAACCTTGTGTGGGGGACTTCGTCCCTTAGGATGTGATAATTGGTAATTGAATGCCTTGTACGTGAGGTGACGAGCACGTACTTGAGCAAATTGTTGAAACCCGGATTTTTACTTAATTATTTGATTTGGATTCTCTTTCATATTTGCCTTACTTTACTTGCTTTTACAGTTTGTACTAGTGTAGAAGAGCATGTTTAATTGATCCAAGCTGCCTATTTGTTTAAATTGTCTTAACTATGATTTACGTGGAGCATGTTAGACCAGTATTCTTTGATGCCTTGTATTGTTGTACTTAAATTTTTGAATATTTCTCTGATGTTGGTTGCGCATTTACATTGGGACTACGGATGCAGTATTCCGGGAGTTCCCCTTTGTTTGATTACTTTGGGACTACGGGTTTGATTCCCGGGAGATCCCCCTGCACTTTTATTTTGGGACTACGGGACGGTATCCCGAGAGATACCCTTGCATTTCATTTTGGGACTACGGGACGGTATCCCGAGAGATCCCCTTGCACACTGATGATTTGATTACGGGACGGTATCCAGGGAGATTCTTTGATATTGATATGAGAAAAGGGCTACAGGACGGTATCTTGGAAGGCCCTTGTCGGTATTCTTGAAATTTTGCTGTATTTACTCTGTGTTTCTGTTTTTGTCCTGCAGTACTATATTTCATTGATATGTCCTATCACATAGTTGTGTTCATTAGTTTTAATTAGACTTCGATACTATTAATATCTTGTCATTTTATTGTTTACGTTTCAGTAGGGCCCTGACCTTTCCTCATCACTACTCAACTGAGGTTAGGCTTGGCACTTACTGAGTACCGCTGTGGTGTACTCACGCCTCTTCTGCGCATGTTTTTCATGTGCAGATCCAGGTGCTTCTGAGCAGGCATACCATCAGTTGCTGTCAAGGAGCGTATTGGGGACTTGAGGTATACATCTGCTATGTCCGCAGATCCGCAAAGTCTCCTTCTCATTTCGATCCTTCTTTGTATTAGACTATTCTGGTGATTAGAGCAGTGTAAGATTTCTCATAGCCTGTGTTGCCCGTGGGTTTTCGGGTCTTGGAGGTTACTTCAGTAATTGGTATTAAAGTGTATGTTCCAGGCGGCAACTGTATACATTACTCATGTTATTTAGTTTTGATTATAAATTTTGCAATTGTTATTACTTCCGCAATGTGTTAGGCTTACCTGGTCGCGAAGACTAGGTGCCGTCATGACGTGTTCATAATTGGTGAACTAGGGTCGTGACAATAACCTACCTCCTAACTCTATTGATTTATTTGTTATGTTAGCAAACGCCTTCATGAAAGTGTATATCGGGGCCATAAAGTGGCCAGGAGAAAATTAGATGTCTTCAAGATAAAACAAAGGAACAACGAGATATTGAGGGAGTTCGTGTCTAGGTTCCAGATGGAGCAAATGGAGTTGCCACCAGTCTCAGATGACTGGTAGTACAAGCTTTTATTCAGGGTTTGAGTGAAAGGATCTCGATTGCGTCTCGACAATTAAAGCAGAACCTGATCGAGTATCCGGCCATGACATGGTCAGATGTTCACCACCGTTATCAATCAAAAATCAGTGTCGAGGATGACTAGTTGGGATCCCTCTCAGGTTCGTTTCATCCTAACAGATCAGCAGCCAGACCCCTGAGGGATACAGGCAGAGAATCGAGGTCAACTAAAGAATGGTACCAGCCATATGTTGATCAGAGAAATAATGGTTCAGACTGTAACGCTCCTCAGAATGATCAGAGAAATGATCGAGGTCAAAATTCTTGAGGACTCATGAGTAGGAATGGGTTCGATAAGCACACTGATCCTACAGAAGCACCTCGATTATTAGAGTATAACTTCAGTGTATACGCATCAGGGATCGTGTCAACTATTGGAAGAATCAAAGATACCAGGTTGCATAGGCCAATCCAAACCGATCTGTCTCAGAGGAATCAAAATTTAATGTATAAGTATCATAGCATGCATGGTCATAAAATAGAAGATTGCAGGTAACTAAGGGAAGAGGTAGCTCGATTGTTCAACGAGGGCCATCTTAAATTTCTAAGCGATCAAGCCAAGAATCACTTCGGGGAGAGAGATGCAAGAAAAAAAGAACAAGAATAACCACAACATGTTATCTACATGATCATTGGCGGCATTAATGTCCCGGAGAGACCAGTGTTCAAACGCACCAAGGTGTCGATCACAAAAGAAAAAAGTACTCGGAGCTACGTGCTCGAGGACGCCTTATCATTCTACGATGAGGAAGCAGTTGGCATATCTCAGCCACACAATGATGCCTTGATAATCTCTATCCTTTTAAATAAAATTTAGGTTAAACATGTTCTCGTGGATCTAGGTAGCTCGGCAAACATAATTAGATCATGGGTCGTCGAGCAGCTCGGCCTATAGGATCAGATTGTACCTACGTCTCGGGTCCTAAATGTCTTTAATATGGCAAGCGAAAAAATAAATGGAGAAATTATCTTGCTAGTAAACGTAGCTGGGACCATACAAGATACTAGATTCCATGTCATCAAAGGTGACACGAGGTATAACACGCTCCTCGAGAGACCATGGATACACAACATGAGAGCAGTACCTTCAACTTTTCATCAGATGATGAAGTTCCCAATGGAGGATAGAGTAAAAATGGTTTACGGGAAGCACCATGCTGCAAAAAAGATGTTTGTTGTTGAGGAAGTGGTGCTGATACCAGAGCCTTCGACCTCGGAAAAATCGAGCACCAAAGGTAATTAGGCAGCCAAATAGAAATCACCATCCCCAGCCTCGATGGAACCGAAGCAACTGGTAATCGAGGACGAAAAAGAGGATTTTCTTACTCCTCGACCCTTCGTCTCTCCCGAAGAGGCTGATGCAACCAAGTCGACAGTGGAGGAGCTAGAACAGGTCATACTGATTGAGTAGATGCCCGAGAGAAAGGTATACCTGGGAACGGGATTAACCACCAAACTCGGGAAAAAACTCATTCAATTTCTTATTGATAATATGGATTACTTTGCTTGGTCCCATTTAGATATGATAGGGATTCCACCGAAAATCACCACACATCAGCTAAGCACCAACCGCAGGTTCAAACCGGTGAAGCAAAAAAGGAGGCCCTAGTCCGAGGTGAAACATGCATTCATAAAGGACGAGGCAACCAAACTCCTTAAAATAGGGTCTATTCGGGAGGTAAAATACCCCGAGTGGTTAGCTAATGTAGCTTTAGTTCCTAAAAAGGGAAAAAACTTAGAATGTTTGTAGACTATAAGGACTTGAACAAAGCATGTCCAAAAGATTCTTTCCCACTGCCCAGCATCGATCGTATGATCGATACTATGGCCGGCCACGAGATCCTAACTTTTCTTGATGCCTATTCCGAGTATAATCAGGTTCAGATGAACCTGGAGGACCAGGAAAAGTCATCATTTATTACTAAGTTTGGAACTTATTGTTACAATGTAATGTCCTTTGGACTAAAAAATGCAGGAGCTACATATCAACACTTAGTTAACAAAATGTTCGAAGAACAAATAGGTAAAATAATGGAATTTTATGTTGATTAATTCCCTGCGTGCAGAGGACCATTTAGCTCATTTGCAGGAAATATTCAAAATCTTGAGGAAGCACAACATGACCCAGAGAAATGTGCCTTTGGAGTTGGCTCGGGTAAGTTCCTTGGCTTCATGGTGTCAACTCACGGTATCGAGATTAACCCTGACAAGATCAAGTCCATCGAGGATATCACAATCGTGGATAGCATGAAGTCCGTGCAAAGGCTAATAGGGTGAATTTCCGCTTTGGGTCGATTCACTTAGAGGTCATCAGATCGGAGTCACCGGTTCTTTTCCTTGCTCAAAAAGAAGAAGGATTTCACATAGACCCCGGAGTGCCAAAAATTCTTTAGAATAATTAAAGCGATATCTGTCGATCCCGCCTTTTCTTCACACCCCGAAGGTAGATGAAAAACTTTACCTATACTTGGCGGTATCCGAGACAACGGTAAGTGGGGTACTAGTTTGAGAAGAGCAAGGTATGCAATTCCCTGTTTATGTAAGCCGGACTCTAGGAGATGTTGAAACTAGATAACCTCACTTAGAAAAATTAGCACTTGCATTCATAAGCGCATCTAAACAGCTGAAGCCATATTTTCAATGTCATATCCCATATGTGTATTAACCACATACCCCCTTTGAAATATTTTTCATAAGCCTGAGCTATCGGGCTGATTGGACAAATAGGCCATCGAACTTAGTAGGTATGATATCGAATATCAACCCCGATCGACCATCAATTCTCAAATCCTAGCTGACTTCGTGGCCAATTTTACGTAGACCCCTGTACCCGAAGTGGAGAAAGAACTCGTGCTAAGTTCGGGTACATCATCGGAGGTATGAACCTTTTTCACAGATGGTGCCTCGAATGCCAAGGGGTCCGGGCTTGGCATTGTCTTGAAGCCACCCACGGGTGATACCATTAGACAATCTATTAAAAATTCTAGATTGACTAACAATGAGGTCGAGTATGAAGCCATGATTGCAGGTCTCGAGCTAGCTAAAAGCTTGGGAGCAGAATTCATCGAAGCTAAGTGTAATTCTCTATTGGTGGTAAACTAAGTAAACAAAAGTTTTGAAGTTCGAGAGGATAGAATGCAACAGTACTTGGATAAACTACGGTAACTTTGCACCATTTCAAGGAGTGGACGCTGGATCATATGCCTAGAGAACAAAATATCAAGGCCAATGCACTTGCTAATCTGGGATCCTCGGTCGAAAAAGACGACATCGTCCCAGGGACAATCATTCAGTTATCAAGTTTTGTGGTTGAAGAGGGTCATGCCGAGATAAATTCAACAAGCTTGATGTGGGACTAGAGGAATAAGTACATAGACTATTTGAAGAGTGGAAAACTCCCATCATACCATAAGGAATCGAGGGCCCTACGAACCAAAACTACTAGGTTTGCATTATATGTAGAAGAAACATTGTACCGGAGAACATTTCATGAGCCATTTGGCGGTATGTTTGGGGTCGGGGGACACCAATTATGTTCTATGAGAAATCCACAAAGGCACTTATGGGAATCACTCTGGCGCCGAGTCCTTGATTTGCAAAACCATCAGGGCAGGATATTACCGGGACAGTATGGAAAAAGATAATAAGGAATTTGTCAAAAATATGATAAGTGCCAATGATTCGCATTGATGATCCACCATCCCGGAGAAAAACTCCATTCGGTCCTATCCCATGACCTTTTATGAAGTGGGGGATGGACATAGTCGGACCCCTACCAACAACCCCAGGTAAAGCTAAGTTTATTTTGTTTATGACTGATTATTTTTCAAAGTGGGTGGAAGCATAGGCCTTCAAAAAGGTCTGAGAAAAAGAAGTTATTGACTTCATCTTGGACCACATCATATGTTGATTCGGTATACCTGTCGAGGTTGTATGTGACAATGGAAAACAATTCATCGGTAGCAAGGTGACAGAGTTCCTCGAAGCACATAAAATAAAGAGGATTTTATCGACACCATACCACCCAACTGGAAATGGACAGCCCGAATCAACAAATAAAACTATCATTCAAAACTTGATGAAAATATTGGACGATGCATAAGTGAAATGGAGAGAAGTCCTACCCGAGGTTCTCTGGGCATATCAAACAACATCGAAGTCTAGCACTGGGGCTACCCCATTTTCTTTGGTATATGGCTCCGAGGCCCTTATCCCTGTCGAGGTTGGAGAACCCAATGCTAGGCTTTGACATCTATCGAAGGATTCAAATCACGCGGCTACGAATACTAGCCTCGAGCTATTAGATAAAAAGGAGAAGCATCACTCGTTCGGATGGTCGCGCAGAAGCAAAGGATCGAAAGGTATTACAATAGGAGGACCCATCTTCGACATTTTGGAATCAGAGACTTAGTTCTACGAAAAGTCACCCTCAATACTTGAGACCCGAATGAAGGGAAATTGGGCCCAAATTGGTAAGGACCATATCAAGTCTTCAGAGTTTTCGGTAAAGGATCTTACAAACTTAGCATGATGGAAGGTGAAAAGCTGCCAAATAATAGGAACGTATCATTTCTCAAACGATACTAATGCTAAGGTATGACTTTATCCTTTTGTCCATTTGAGTTTAAAACTAACTCATTGCAGATTCTTGATTGAAGCTATCGAAGGCACCTTTTTTACATGAAGGCCTTAGGTTTTAAAGCATGTGTTGCAATCTTTTTTCCCTTAGACAGATTTTGTCCCAAGTGGGTTTTACCATTGATATTTTTAATGAGGCACCAACTATATGCTACCTAAGGAAAACTCGAACAGTATCCGAGGCTTCTTTTCAATCAACCTCGAATACTAGGGGGCATCACCCTCGGAGATCATATTTTCGAAGAAAATACTTCATGCCTAAGAGGTCCTCGATAGAAAAACATTGTAATAAGCCAAACGGTCAGATGAACCATGTCCATATTGAATAGTCGAGCCTCGACGGCAGCATGTACGCATGTATCAATTATTTGAAGAAACTTTCTATTTATATCAAAAACACTTTGTGTCTCAAAGAAGTCTACTATTATACGAGCTATACACTTATAATCCTATGAGAAATGGATCAAGGGCCAAAGCACGAATGTAACCCTGAGATACTCGGGGGTTGTCATCGATAGTCAGCTCGTCCGAGCCATCAAAAACTCGGACTCATAAGACCTCAAGGAGGTATCCCCCCGAAACAAAGGCCAAATCTAATATACTCGGGGACTAACTTTTCGAATAAATTCGAAAGGTTATCGAGAAATAAGTACAAGAGACACACCCGAAGGCTACGGCCAAATTAAAGACTAGGGTCATATAAAAGGCTACAGACATATTAAAGACTACGGTCATATAAAAGGCTACGACCAAAATAATGCGACTCGGAGACGTCTGACTTCCGCCATAAATTAAAGGACTTCAAATACTTTGAAAAAATCAGTTAAATCAGGCTACCCTTGGCAAAAGCAAAATATAAAAGGCTTCGATAAATTCAACCCTCGAATAATTTAAGGGCTTTGATAACATTATGTGTCGAAAAAAACCTCAAGGGGTATTCGATTATGTTTACACAAACTAACTAGGTTTCCATTCGTCGAACCTCCGAAAAGTCCAATGGGTACAAAAAACACATGCTAAGGCACAATAAAATTTTCACTAAGTCTTTTAGCCGAAAAGAGGGAAAAATTATAAAGCCACTCTACAGGCCGAATCAACCCAATTTAAAGAGCCTAAGGGCCAACTTAAAGAACCTAAAGGCCAACTTAAAAATCCTAAGGGCCAATATATAAGAGACTAAGGGCCAATTTTGAAAGGATTAAGGACAAAAACATATAGTTCGAGACCCCGTTCTCACTCAACTCGAACTCGAGAGTCCTGATATCCTGAGCTCGCATCGAATCGATTTAAACTTAGCTCGAGGATTATTATATTTATCAATAGAGACTAAAGGGTTTATTATGTTTTGAGTCCAAAATAATACTCGTACCGATCATTCGAGTTATACAATCGAATCTTCCACAAATAAGAACAAAATGAAATTCAACAAAAGTTGAGGATAAAGCAAAAAGGTTCTTTTATACTCACAAAGGATTTTTTACAAAGGTATATTTGCAACACCCATGAGGGGCCCTTACATAAAAAAATAAATAAAAGAACCTAATTTATTTTAGGGTTACGTCCCCAAAAGCAACTTCCTTGGGAAACGCACCCTCAGCAGCTCTATCTTCGAGAGCCTCCTCTTTCTCGGGAGCACTTTCCTCACCTTCCCCGCCCTCAGATCCGCTCACAGCATCTTCGTCATCAGAAAAGACAAGAAACCTGGCATCGATTTCTTGCACCTTTGCTTCGGGTATCTCTTCTATCAGTTCGAACCCTTGGGCGTGGATTTCTTTGAGAGTCTCCCTCCAGGCTTGACACTTGGCCAAATCATTACTCCATTTTTCCCGGTTGGAAGCCTCCCTCAACTCCGCTTGAACAGCCACAACATCTTTTAAGTATACGGCAATGGATTTGTCAGTCGTGGCCTTCGTCTTCTCAACTTCAGTCTTAGCCTATACAGCTTCAGCCCGGGCTCTAGCAAGCTCTGCCTATAACTCCTCAACTTTCCTGGCCTGCACCAGACCCTCGCTTTAATGCCTCAGATTTGAGTTTCAGCCGAGGTCAGTTGGGCTGTAACAGCTTCTTTATCGGTAGCGAGCTGATCCGTGTTCTTTTTCCACCTATGGCAATCAACCTTAACTTGGTCAACCTTGCTCCGAAGCTGCCCAATTATCTCTAGCTTCTACCATAGCTGAGACATCAAAGTATTAGCCTCCGAAGTAAGGCCAAGAAGACCATACCCTGTTAACATCCTAGTTACCTATTTATCTAGCTCGGCCATATTTTTTCGAGCTTTGGCCAACTCGGCCCGAAGGTCCTTAAGCTCATCTTCCTTCTTGCCACAGAGAAGCCTCTGGGCCATCTATTCACCCGAAACCTTCCTGAGCTCGGCCTCACATTGGTTTAGCTTAGCTCTAAACTTGATGATAGACTATACATGAAACAAACATATGTCATTCAAAGGAAAGGAAGGGAAGAGAAAGTTACGACAATGAAAGTTAGAATTTACCTGAGAAAGAAGACGTTGAGCCTCCTCAAAATGGGTGGATGCATCGTTAAGGTCAGCAACATCACCAACCCTGGTGAAACAATCCCGAAAGGGTTTTCTTCAAGGATCTTGCTCGGATCAGGTGTTTGCAAAGCCCGAGCATCCTTTATTGCCTCCTCGGAGTAAGCTGGAAGAGAAAGTGAGTGACCTATTGTCATGGCCTCGAGCTCCTCACTTGGGGCGCTATGGCTAGTTTCAGCCCTCTCAGCACTGGCCCCCTTCGGTTGTATTTATTAGAGAAGGAGGTATGATCTCGATCGTGGGGTAATCGTGGGCCTTTTTTGAGTCTCTATTTGGAGTTCCTTCATCGAGTGGCAAGGCATCTAGTTCAGAGGCATTGGCGGCTTTGATTGGTTTTCTTGCTCGAGGTACTAGCACCAATTCTTCACTAGTATTATATTCATATTTTAGGTATTGAATGGCTGAATACAAGTTCATATGAATGAGTCTGCTCCACGGCTTCCAGGAAGGTGCCACCTCATCTTGGGAATCTTCGGGCTTCGAATCCCTTTTTCTTTTATTGTCTTTCTCCAATTTTGGGGTCGGGAACATGGTCTTCTCCCCGAGTGGAGCTGGCCTCATTTCGGATACATCTTTGATTCCTACACGAATAAACATGAATAAGTTGACGCCACCAACAAATGAAAAATATTTGAAACTTGGGAGGAGAATTTATCATGATGTTTGGCCTCCTATTTTCCCCTCAATAATTCAGCCATTTACACTCATCGCAGGAGGAGGTGGCAGCTAACTTTCGAACCCAGTCCTCTAGGTCGGGGACCGCGTGAGGTGCCCAGGCAGTGGCTGTAGAAAGGGTAAAGGCGTTATGGGACACGAAAGCTGAATATGAATAGATACTGGAAAGAAGAACTCCACTTATGATTAATGTTCCATCTATCCGGGAATGGCATTTTATCCCTGGGGATGACATTCGAAGTCCGTACTCTGACAAATGGACTCATCCAACCTTGATCTTTGGTTTCGTCATTACTAGCAAATAAGGCTTTCTTTGTTCGATGTTGTAGCTTGACAAGCCCTCGAAATGGTTGTGGCCGATATAATTGAATCAGATGGTTGAGGGTAAATTCCATCCCCACGGCCTTTTCTGAAAAGTAGCGCAGCATGATCACAATGCGCCAAAAGGAGGGGTGAATATGGCTGAAGGTTATCTCGTATGTTTTGCAGAAGTCGATCACTACCAGATTGAGGGGACCCAATGTGAAGGGGTAAGTGTAAACACTTAAAAAACCCTTTACGTTGGTAGTAATGGTTCCTTCGGGGCTCAGGATTTGAACCAGGACCTCATCCCCCCAGCCACAGTCCCTCTTCATTGCTTAGAGGTCCTTTGCCGATATCAAACTAAGATATCGAAACACATGCTCGCATCGCCTCGGGACATTGGGGGATTTTTAATATTGAAGTCCTTCTTAATCACATAAGGGCCGAGGGTGATTTCTTCAAGAATCGGCGGCACCACCGGTTTGGCTGGCTGAGAGGTAGAAAAAGATGACGCTTTATCTTTTTTAGGGACCGTTATGGAAGTTTTGGCCATTATTTTAAGTTAAAGAATACGGATTGTAGCAAACCGTGATGTTTTATGGGAACTTGACATTTTTCGCGCTCAAAGGGGCGGTGGAAATAGATGATTAGAGAAAGAAACGAAGAAGAATCAGAGTAAAAACGATGAAAGAGTAAAGTCCTCTGGTCAAAGAAGTAGCCTCATATTTATAGAAAGGAGATGACGGTTCGGCGATGCTAAAAGCTGACCAGCACTGGCGTACATTTAATGTTTTGGGGAAGCGTACCAACTGGACATTTCAGTCACTTCGAGCGCCTACATCACGGAAATAACATCATCATTAAAGACTCTGGGAAAATGAGGTTCAAATCGTTTCTTATCATCTTATTCTAAGAAACGCGGGGCTATCTGTATACGGTCGAGATCATATGCATTCGATCTATATGCTCAAGAGGTCGTCCAAAGTCTGAGTTCATGAAAGGTTTAGTTCGAGCTCGAGGGACTACACCCGAGTTTGAAGACAAAGCACGATACATATCGAGGTCGTGTATGCTCGACCCCAAAATAGTACCTTTATAGACTTGCAACAGAATAGGCTAGATTCCTGCCACGTCCCCAAGATTGCAAATCTCGAAACAGGATTGTACTATTATGTACTAGGAGGTTAGACAGTTGTATCAAGAATATTCTTTACTATAAATAAAAATATACCTTATTTAGGATTCCCCTATTATATAAAGGGGACCCCAATCATTTGTAACATCATCTCATCATTCGTAAGAATATACCATCCTACTTTTCTCTCTTACTGTTCATCAGAATTGTCCTTTATATTTATTGTTCTTATGTTATTGCTCTTAATCCATCTCGAGGTCACTAAGCTCGAGGTCGCTACTACTGAATAACATTTGTTTGATTCACTTGTTTCTTTCATTTCTACTTCATATTTATTGATTATTAATCAATATTGAACTAAATCACAAATCAAATTTAATTGTTACTCATATTTTTGAGGTAAACAATGGTCTTCTATGTGTTATCCAACTAATATTAGGAATCTACAAAATTCGTGTGGGCGAATTTTCTCCACGAAAAAACATAGAGAAACACCTTTAGCCTCCTTGATGGAATAGGACCCTTTATGTAGCCACAGGTTTTGGGGTTTAGAACCCATTCCTAAACCTGTTCATCTTTCTTTTTCGGCAAGAAAACATGATTTTATTTAATTCCTAACTATTCCAGCATAGTAGGGAACACATGATTTAATTTCAAGCTTACTATTATGGACTTAATTTGAAATATTCAAACTAATACCATAATAAATTACAAATTATTCCATAATATTCATAATTTCACTCCTCAAATTAATTTTGAATTTTTTTCATTAAACTATTTAACTACCCATGCTAAGATTCAAACAATAATCAAATAAATTAAATTATTGATAATTTAATTTATTGATTATTTTCTTTAGAATTCCGCTTAACATTTTTCATGTTACTGATACAGAATCCACCTACAGAGTTTATACACATGAAAACTTATGAACTTTTATAAAGGTATATCATCAATCTCTAGCAAGACATGGATTCCATCACCTAACTATTACCTCACTAATGTATATCATTGTTGTCCAATTTACCAGGCATATTCACCCACAAAAGAATTTTACCTTTTAATAAATTAAAATAATAAAAAAATATACACAACTAATATTAATGATATCAAGATTAAGAGTATAAGTGCATTTAATGGATTTATTCTATTAAGTCGGTATAAAATACTTGTCTCTACTTGGTCTATTCAATAAATACAAAATATATTGGCACAAGAACTCAGAATTATATCACTCACATAATCTCTCTCTCTCTTAATATATATATTAAAGAAAATCTTGTGCTACAATCATTTTAATGGTTTATCCAATTTCATCTTAGATTGTTAATATAATCTTTACATTTATAAGAATCAATAATTTAATCTTCCATGTATGAGTTAAACTATATACACTAAATTATCTACTATATAAGTAAAGGACATAGAAAAATACATAATCTATTTAAAACTTTATTGAAAATGAGTAAATAATTATTCTATAATAAATTTAATTATAGCCATAGGCGGATCCAACATATAGATTTAATGGAAAAGGTTCAAAAATACCCATGAACTATGGTGTTTAGATTAAAAATATTCTTCTTCCATCTATTGGATTAAAAAAGCCCACAACGTTTCTTCGTGTATTAAAACTGCCCTTCAGCTTAACAGAGCTGATGTGGATCTTCAAGTGAGTTACGTGGCACAGTGTTATTGGTTCGGCTAGATTAACTTAACCCATCTTATAATCCGACCCATAATATAATACCTGACCCAAAATGTTAATACCCGAATACTTATTAAACCAAAATCCACCCAGATTCCTCATTCTTCTTCGTACAGCTAGGGCTCCAAAGTTTCTGCTTTTTTATTCCTCTTCTTTCTTTCTTCCTCTTCAATATTCCTTCATTTTTCTTCCATTTATCCTTTGTATTTTAATTTTTTATTTGTTTGTAAGGGAAAGAAGAAGTTAAAGAAGATAGGTTGCTGAAATGGAGGATATTAACTTGGCAGATTTGCTGAAATCATCGAAGTTGGAGACCATAGTGGAAAAATTTAAGATTTTTTCTTTTAGTGTTTTGGGCTATTTTCTTTGTCTTTGTAGCTACTAGGAATATGTAGTCTTAGTAAGTTTTATGTTAGGAATGAATCTATGTAATGTATCGTTATCTTGTATAATTTTGAAGTTATTTTGGTTTTTAAATAAAGTACAAATCTGCTATGTAATACTCCAGTTTTAGGTAGTCTTATGTTGTTATTTTGGTGTTAAAATGCAGATTTTTTTGCTTGTAATGATATAGATTGATGTTTAAATTAAAGTAATTTTGGCCCGATGTAATGTTATACTCTACGCAGTGTTGCTTTTGGTTTGAAATGTTGTGATTTTTTAGATTAAAATCCTGCATTTTAGCAAGAGGATAGTTGTTGTTTTTTAGGATAAAATTCTGCATTTTAGCACAATTGAATAGCTGCATTTTGACACATTAGAAACTATTGTGTTTTCTGCTTCTTAACACCATTAAGAGCTATTGTGTTTTGGCCTAAAATCTGCATTTTATCAAGCTGAAAATCTGTTATGTTTTGTGTTAAAAAGCAGATTTTAACAGTACGAAAAACTGCAGTGTTTAGTGTTAAAAATGCAGTGTTTAGTGTTAAAAATTGCATTTTAACACACTCTAGAAAAGCTGAAGGTCGACAATGAAAGAATTCATAAGAATAGTATCTGTGTACAGGGATTCGATGGTGGAGGGAAGAATACAGTGGGAGATATTGTGCTGGAGCTCACAATAGGACCTGTGGAATTCACGATGGAGTTCCAAGTACTTGATGTTGCTGTATCTTATAATCTTTTATTGGGTCGACCATGGATCCACGCTGCGAAAGCTGTACCATCTACGCCTCATCAGATGGTCAAATTTGAATGGGATCGTCAGGAGATCGTGGTCCATGGGGAGGATAATTCTTGCAATGCTATTACACCCTTCGAGGAAGTTGAAGATGATAAGGGCCCGTGGGTGTACCAAGTTGTGGATACAGTGCCAGTTGCCAAAATCCCGAAAGGGGAGTATGTTCCTGAGCCTAAGGTGGCTGTCGCATCTGTTATGGTGGCAACAGAGATGTTAAGGAATGGATTTCTGCTCGAAAAGGGTTTGGGAGCTTCACTACAGGGCATTATACAGCCAGTGTCTCTTCCTGGTAATATTGATACTTTCGGGTTAGGCTTTAAACCTACTGCTGCTGACATAAGGAGAGCCACAAAGATGAAGAAAAGAGTGTGGACCCTCCCTAAACCTATTCCTCGCCTCTCCCGTTCTTTTGTCCGGTCTGGTACTAAAAGGCGCCCAGCAACAGTAATGCCCAGCTCTGTGGTGATGGAACCCGACAGGGAGTTGATCGAAAGGTTTGAAAGATTGTTTGAAGTGAATATGGTAGGAGCAGGTGAAGGTCCAAGCAAAATTGATGTGCAGTTCATGGGATCTCAAGCCAATCTTAATAATTGGGAAGCTACTCCTCTTCCAACTAGGAAGGAGTCGTGGTAGTTAGTTTTTGATTTTCTTTTGAGTATTAAATCTGGATTATTTCTCAGGTTGTAATTCGGATTTCTATGTTCCGTCCATTTGGATGAGTTAAACCTTGTTATCGTACAATTTCAATGAAATGCAATTTCTTTCTCTCTTCATTCCTGATAGCCTTTATTTTGTTTTTCCTTTTTCTTTCTTGTACAGTCCATTTTATGCTGGTTTCAATGATGTGCCATGCATGAGGAGTTCCCGGCCTAGTCTTGATAACCAATGTGAAATAGTAATACAAGAAATTGAATGTGATGATGAGTTGGAGTATGATGATGAGGAAGCTTTGGAAAAAATCAGTAAAGAATTAAGTCAGTTTGAGGAAAAACCCAAACCTAACTTGAATAACACTGAGGCAATCAATCTAGGAGATCAGGAAAATGTTCGGGAAACAAAAATAAGTGTTCATTTGGAAGCCCCGCTCAGGGAA
>MU685208.1:57909-71361 GCA_026770625.1 Nicotiana glauca | reverse complement strand
CATTCACGAGAGTCATTCACTCTTATTCAAACTGCAATTTACCTGACTTAACGAACAGAACCACTCGTGCCTTATTAGCACTCTGACACCGAAGGATATGACCTCATTCCAATACAAACAAACATCTTCCTTTTCTATACACTGAGCATTCTTTATCCACAACAGCTCAAGACATCCTATTGTCTTCACACATCTACAAAGTACCATATAACCTTTATCAAAATTTTGCTTTACTCGTGCCATCCTCGGCTCATTTTTTGCAACTAGGACTGATCTGTCAGCATACCTCGAAAAGGAACCAACATAGCACATAACCGTGCAATCAGCTAATCAACAACAACCTCCCCAACTTGGCTCGAAGCCATCCATAAGGACACATTTAATAACCCATAATACTTTTACTGTAATGATGCCACAATATTATAATAAGATTAACTCAAACCATTTACTAGTTTATGAAAACACAGATCCTCGGATACTAAAATCCTCTACAAACCTCACATTCATCCCCACATCAGCTGAGTAAAACAAGGGTATCTCACCGAGTTATTTAGTGAGAAAGGTAAACAAGCTTACATGAAAAACAGACAAGCGCCCGATAAACCACCTTCTCCCAAAGGAACCGTCAACGTTATAAGCGGGGGTGAAGACATCAATGGTGTATCGTACACTGCAGCTAATAAAATTTCCAAAGTGACGATTACTCAAGGGAAATGGGTACGGCATGTTTTAGAGGTAGACAGTATTACATTTGACGATGCGGATGCGGATGGAGTATTAACCCCTCAAAACAACACACGGGCAATATCTATAATTGTACATGATACTAATGTGAAACGAGTATTGATCCAGGAAGTTCCGTGAACATTATTTTTCTAAGAGTATTACGTGAGATGCAAGATGAAGATAGAATAACACCAAAAGTGCATACTCTATCTGGATTTGACAATTCCAAAGTTGTGACGAAAGGAGAGGTAACACTCACCACATTTGCAGAAGGCGATGTCAAAGATACAAAGTTTCAGGTAGTAGATATGGAGATGGCTTACAATATAATTCTGGGAAGACCATGGATCCATGAAATGGATCATGTTCCTTCAACCTTGCATCAAGTCATTAAATTTCCATCACCATGGGGAATATGTAAAATTCGTGGGATCAACACACATCTAGGAGCATTAACTCCGTAGCAGACACGAATATGAAAAGTGAAGAAAAATAGCAATCACAGAAGAAAGTTGAGGGCAACACAACACAAACCTCAACTGAACAGGAGCAAACCGATGTGGATTCAAGGCCTGATACCATTCAAGAACCGGAAGAGAATGAAAATATCAAAACAACAATGGAGGAATTGGAGCCTGTTGCATTATTTGCTCAATAGCGTGATAAGAAAGTCTACGTTGGGGACAATCTTAGCCAAGACATGAAAGGTAAGTTAATTGAATTTTTGAAAATTAACGTGGACTGCTTTGCTTGGTTCCACTCAAACATGACAGGGATACCACCGGAGGTGATGACTCGCAAGTTAAATAAAGACCCATCGTATCCTCCTGTCAAACAAAAGAAAAGAAAGCAAGGAACCTTCAAGAATCAGGTGATTCAAGAAGAGGTTCGTAAACTGCTAAAAATTGGGTCCATTCACGAGGTAAAGTTTCTTAATTGATTATACAATACTATTGTAGTTATAAAGAAGAACGGTGAGTGGCGAGTTTGCGTAGATTACATAGACCTTAATAAAGCTTGTCCTAAAGATTCTTTTCCACTACCACATATAGTTCAACTAATTGGTGTAACTGCAGGATTCGAATTATTGAGTTTTTTAGATGCATATTCAGGTTATAATCAGATCAAAATGGATCCACGAGATGAAGAAAAAACTTCATTTATAACAGACGGGGGACTTACTGTTATAAAGTAATGCCTTTTGGTCTCAAAAATGTTGGTACGACATATCATAGGCTGGTTACTAAAATGTTTCAAGGACATTTGGGAAAACCGTGGAGGTTTATATAGATGACATACTTGTTAAGATTCAGCATTCGAGAGATCACATATTTCATTTATTTGATACATTTCAAATTTTGCGCAAATTTAATAAGAAGCTAAATCCCGAAAAATGTGCATTTGGTGTTGTATCAGGAAAGTTTTTAGGTTTTCTTGTTTCTAACCGTGGTATTGAAGTGAATCCTTCACAGATTAAGGCCATTGAAGAAATCCCTGATATGCTTTCAAGTAAGAAAGAAGTTCAAAGATTAACAAGGAGGATTGCAGCATTGGGAAGATTTATTTCAAAATCATCAGAAAAGTGCTTTAAATTCTTTTCAGCTCTTCAAAAGCAAGATCATTTTTAATAGAATGAAGAATGTCAACAAGCACTCAGAAGTTTGAAAATGTACGCATCAAATCCACCATTGATTGTAAAACCAAAGGCTGGGGAAAGGTTGCTCATTTACCTTGCTATTTCAGAACTAGTGGTAAGTGTTGTTCTAGTCATAGAAGACCAAGGTAAAAAATCGCCGATCTATTATGTTAGTAAATATTTATTAGATGCAGAGACACGGTATCCTCAATTAGAAAAGCTTGCACTTGTATTGGTCATGGCATCTAGGAAATTAAGACCTTACTTTCAGTGTCATCCTATTGTTGTAGTAACTGTTTATCCCTTACGTAATATACTACATAAGCATGAGTTATCAGGTAGGTTGGCTAAGTGGGCTATAGAATTAACTAAGTATGAAATCACGTACCAACCTAGAACTGCTATAAAATCTCAAGTGTTAGCTGATTTCGTGGCTGATTTTAGCCAGGTGATGCAATTAGAAGCAGAAAAAGAATTACAGGTGTTCAATGGACCTAATCCAAGAACTTGGACTTTATTCACTAACGGTTTATCTAACGTAAAGGAGCAGGTTTGGGGATTGTTTTGGTACCACCTACGGATGAAACCATTAGACAAGCTATCAAATATTATTCTATAATTAACAATGAGGCACATTACAAGGCTGTGATTGCAGGTTTAGAACTAGCACGAGAACTTGGCATAAATCAGATTATAATAAAAAGCGATTCACAACTCGTGGTTAATCAAATGCTGGGGACTTATACAGCCAGGGAAGCAAGGATGCAATAGTATTTAGAAAAGGAACGGGAATTGATTAAGCAATTTCAAACTTGGAAAGTTACACAATACCAAGGGATGAAAATCTTGAAGCGTACGCCTTAGCTAATCTCGCATCTGCGATTGATGTGGCAAGTGATACAAGCGCCACAGTTATTCATTTATTTCATTCAGTTCTCGACCCCGACAAGAATGAGGTAAATTTTAATAATTTAACTTGGGATTGGAGGAACGAGATTGTTGCTTTTTTTCATTATGGTACCGTCCCTGATGATAAGAAAAAAGCCCATGCGCATCGAAAAAAGGCTGCTTGGTAGTGCTTAAAGCAAGGCAATCTATACCGTAAAATGTTCGGTGGTCCCTTAACCAGATGCCTCAGACCTTCTCAAACAGAGTATGTAATGAGAGAAGTACATGAGGGGCATTGTGGGAATCACGCTGGAGGAAGATCATTGGTAAGAACTCTAATTAGCGCAGGGTATTATTGGCTTAAAATGGAAGAAGAAGCAGAAAGTTTTGTGGATAAATGCGATAAATGTCAAAAGTACGGTAACAATATGTATATACCTACGGAATTACTACATCAAATCATCACACTATGGCCATTTATGAAATAGGGAATGGATATCGTGGGTCCACTACCACAAGCAAAAGGAGAGGTAAAATTTTTGCTCGTACTCACTGATTATCTTACTAAATGGGTAAAGGCAGGAGCATTCAAACAGGTGCGAGAAAAGGAAGTTAAAGATTTCATTTGGCAGAATATCATATGCCGATTAGGTGTACCAAAGGAGATCGTGTATGATAATGGTCCTCAGTTTATAGGGGCTCAAATCACAGAATTTTTTTAAAGTTGGCAGATTAAAAGGATTACGTCTACACCTTATCATCCGGTGGGTAATGGACAAGAAGAACCAAAAAATAAAGTCATTATCCATAATTTAAAGAAGCGTTTAGAAGAGTTAAAAGGAAATTGGTCAGAAGTGCTACCTGGTGTTTTATGGGAATATGACACAACAACAAAGACAAGTACGGGAGAAACACCATTTTATTGGTTTATGGAGCAGAAGCTTTAATTCCTGTTGAAATAGGAGAGCCAAGTACAAGGTTTACACTCGCAACAGAAGAGTCTAATGACGAGGAAATGAGTGTAAATCTCGATTTACTTGAAGGACGAAGGGAGGCTACATTGATAAGAATGGCATCACAGAAGCAAGTCGTAGAACAGTACTACAACAGGAAAACACGCCTCAAATTCTTCAAAATTGGGGACTTCGTGCTTAAAAAGATTTTTCAATCTACGAAGGTAGCTAACATAGGTAAATTAAGTCCAACATGGGAAGGACCCTATAGAGTTCATGGTATTGTAGGTAAAGGAGCATATGAACTGGAAACAATGGATGGCAAGATACTACCTTCACATTGGAATGTTGTTCATTTGAAGAGATATTATTTCTAAGGAATACCCACGGGCAGGTACCCATATTTTAAAAGTTTATTTTTGAATTGTTAAAATTTTACGAACAATTTTAGATGATAGACAAAAAGGTAGCTCGTATTAAATGATGAGTCACGACCTGCAAAGCACATGGAATTAACTAAAATTCCCGGTCTAGGGTTACAATTATTCTAATAGAAATTCAAACGGGTTAAGCAGTCTTTATCTATAATCGCACCTCCAAGTCACGTATGTTTTTCCTTTTTCAGGGAAAGGACCAAATGAGAGGAATAATCAAGTGCTCGAGGCTTCATACTTCAACACTCAAACACTTGGGGGACTACATAATATACACAGACATATGTATAAAGGCAAGGCAAAAAAAATTGCGAAAAATCAAAGATTAAGCCTGAAAAGTTCACTCATTAAATAAGACAAGTGCAGATTTCACGAGCTAAAGGCATCACGAGCTAAGGCCAAAGAAAACCTTATTACAGTTAGGGTAAAGGCTGTGTACTAAAGCGGGTTATGAATAAAAACCTCGTGTCTATTATTTTTTCTTTTTTAAATCTATTACAAGGAAAATAGTTACGAGAAAGTCATAGATGTAATCCAAATACATGTAAAGTGTTATTCAAAACTAGACAAAGTTCAAATAAAAATTTGTCAAAGTTACTTCCAAGAAACATGTGTATTCATATTTCTTTTCTCGTATGTTAACACTATTATGAAGCTGAGACGTCTTCTTCATTAAGTGTCGAAATATAAAAGGGCCCTCTTTTATAAAATTCATGTTTAATTTAATTATTCATGAAATTAATAGAAACATTTTCTAAGAATAAAAATGCAGATTGTTCTATAAGTCCTTAAGAAATAAAGGCAAGAATAAATTAAATAGAAGTTTAAGATAATAACAAAAAAAACTTCTAAAATATTAAAAAGTTTAAGACTAACTAAGAACTTAGTCATGAAGTTGCAAATTGTTTATACAAATTGCCCCGTGAAAGGTCTGGGGACTTGCGGTTCCAAAATAAACTCTCAAATGAAACCAAGAGTTTTAAACATAACCTTCCAAAAAGGTACCTAAAAAAAGATAATTCAAACAACTTAAATTTATCACTAGGAAGATGAGGGAACTGAAAAAGGAGCATCAATAGCAACGGGATCAACTTGGCTTACAATAGTAGGATCAGCCTGGCTTACAACAGCGGGCTCAACTTGGCCTGAAGAAGCGGGGATAGCCGTATCCATTTCAACGTTTGTAGGAGCTTCAGCCACGGGAGAAGAAAAATCTTGGTTTTGCTGAGCTTTTTCAATGGCTTCATTTATTTTTGCTAACTCAGACTCCAAGTTAAAATTTTCTGCTTCAACAAGGGTATCACGGCGAGAATTCAGTAACGCCCAACTCACTTCCATGACAGACTTGTCCTCAAGGATCTCGTAATCCCTCTCCCAAGCAGCAATTTCATCATTTAACTTTTCATTTTCAGCCAAGGCAGATGTGTAAGAAGCTTTAAGAGAGGCATGGGAATTCTCTAAGGCACAAACCTTATCATAAGAAATTCGAAGGTCTTCTTGTGCTTACCGGCATATGCTTCTTTTTCATCCAAGAGAACCTTCAGTCCTCTAATCTCTTTGCTAGCCTTGGACAAGTGCTCGGATAAGGAAGATTCGAGACGAGCTTTCTCTTTCTCCGCTTAACTTGAGGAAGCCTTTATAACTTCCAACACCGAAGTCTAGGCTCGTACCTGCTGCTCCAAGTGTACTCTTGCTTTCTTCTAAATAGTCCATGTCAATCTGAAAACTTTCGAACTACTCCTTCCAATTAAATGCCTTTAATTGATAATCATGCATGAACTATTCTGTGAGGGTAACCCTTTTTATCATCTTTATGCCGATGAGATTGGCCTAAAAAAAATAAAGGGAAATGAGAATCTTAAAGATAAAGAAAATGACAAAAGAAAAAAAAAGGAAATACCTTTAAAGTACAGTGCACAATATCGTTCATCAGTGTCAAGGAGCTATGGCTCTCCAACTTAGCCTTCTCAACCGGACCAATTAAAGGCTTTAGCCACAGGTCCGCTTGACCTGATATTCTTAAAAGATTACCCTCAGTGGGGACTTCAATGATCACCTGCCACATGGCACCACTTCCACTTGAGGAACCAACCTCTACATGGTGAGAAAGTAGAGGAACAGTTGTCGAAGGAGGAACGGTGGAAGTAGTAAAGACGGTAGCTTGGGTAGGAGTAGGAACAGCCGAGACCGGCAAGGAAGGAATCACATACACGGGAGTAGAAAAAGAAGCTAGGGGGTCTCATCAGAAACTGGACCTAAGTTCTCATTGCCAAACCCGCTAATAAAAAGCTACTCAACAGAATCGTGAGCAGCAGCGGGAGCAACATCATCATCAAGAACTACAATTGGGGTCTCAATAGGCTCGGTAAGAGGAGAAGAACAGAGGGGGGATGCTTCTGCTTCATCATCAGAAATAATGCGTCTCCTGGCTCGTGGCCTTGCTACTAGGGAATCCCCATCTTCTTCTTCTTCTTCAGAGTCCTGATCAGCAATGGTTTTTCTTTTTAATGAAGAACCTGAGACTATTTCTTGGGCCCTTTCCAAAGAAATACAAGAAGCCACGATTGACTCAGCAGTAACTCCTCGAATGGAAAATCCTGATAAAAATAGGGACTGAGATCAGTGCAATATAAAAAATAAATAAATAAATATAGTAATAGTATGAAAGGTAAAATGAAATAAAAACTCTTACCATGAGTTTTTACTTTCCAACCAAATCGGTTAGAAAGGGTCTTCCAAGACGTACCATTCATTGGTGCAGTCTTCAATAACTTGTCTACCCAATCACAAAAATTGGGAACCACATCCACAACTCCCATGATTGTTGGAAAAGTAAAATAGAATTAGAAAAATCAATAAGTTGAAGGAAAAGGTATGAGAGAGTTAAAAGACTCACGTGCAAAATTCCACTTCTCAGGGAAGGGAACGTTTTGTTCACCCACTAAACCAAGAGTGGGGGCAGCAACAAACCTGGCGTACCAGCCATGGTCTTTGTCATCTTCAGGGCTCACCAAAACCCTCTTGCTCCTGGCTACTAGTATAAAAACCCCATTGCGAAAGAGTCTAGGGGAATAAAGATGAATCAAGTGTGGAAACGTGAAAGGAACCCTAGCTGTATTAGTCAAATACCTCAAACAGGCAACAGCTCTCCATATGAGTGGGCTAGTTCGACCCAAGCAAACATCAAAGAAGCGACAGAACTCAAGAATACCAGGGTCAATAACCGGTTTAAACCTTAAGGTGAAGGGTATGTATAGACAAAATAATACCCAGTTATGTAAGAGGTAATTCTTTGGTTTGGATTGGGAATAATAATAGGAAAATCACTACTCCAGTGGCAATCTCTACGAATTAAAGGAATCAAACCTTCTATAATTTGGGTGGGATAAGCATCAGCCCGATCTATAGAAGCTACTTGGTTCCTAAGTGACACCCTATCATTACAGAAAGATAGTTCTGTAGGGACTATCTCTTCTACTAATGGTTCACAAAGAGGTTCAGAAGAATCCTTACCTATGGAAGATGACCTTTGTTAGATAGAACCTCTAGTTCTAGAAGAGGGGCCAGAACTAGGAGAAGGAACAGAAGAACCACGTGCAGAAGAAGATCCTAGGTTACGAAGTCTACCTCTTCTTCTGCTCCTAATGGAGACATTGAGGAAGCTATCAACTATGGAGACCTTACTAGGGTTAGGGTTTGATGAAGACATGGTGATATGAAGAAAAAGCAAACAGAGGTTTGAGAAATTGGATGTTCAGAAAACTTTATGTAGTAAAGACAAAGAAGGAAGTTATATTTATACTAAGAAGCTACCGTCAAAGGAATAAGTGTAATGATGGAAGAGTCATAATGACAACTGATGCTTCATGTACAGCGAAACCATAAAAAGCCGTAAAAAGTACTGCAGAATCGCAGAACTAATGAAAATTTGACACTTGTCAAGAACATTAATTAGAAGTGACGATCTTGTCATAGCATTAATGATGACAAAAATTCCCTCTTTAATGAAATTCCACTTCCCAAATATTCAATCGATGAATAAATGGTAAGTGGGGGGACTATCTGTATTGGGAAAAATTGAGTTTACATATTAAAGAAGAATGAAGATGACGTATCCTGACACATAGACTGGTCAAAGAATTACGACTGGCAAGGAGGTATGAGTCGTAATAGATATGAGCAGAAGGCAAAGGAAGAGGCACAAGCGGTTATTCAAAAAGAGTCAACGCCCCTACCTGTTCAAGTCATTTAAGCTCAAGAATTAAAGGGAATGAATCTGACAGCACAAAATAGTCCAGATACAGTATTTAATGAGCATTAAATACCAAAAATGCTAGAGAATCTGTATTAAAAATAATAAATATGTAACGTAGCATTCAATGTCTATAATTTCTCACAATAGCAAAAACAAAATGTATATCTCTAAAATAACTATAAAAGGGAGAGTATTGATCAAATGTAGAGGGACGAAACACCATCTGAATATACTTTGGTTTACTTTTTGTTCTCGATTATATTCTTGCTATCCAAATTGCTTTCTTTTATACATTCTTTCGATTATCACTAACCCGCATTCTTCTAAATTATAGCTTTAATCGAAATTCCATTTTTTGGTTAAACAACAACTACGTCACCGGAACCGTACCCGTAGCTATGATGATTTATTTAAAGAACGCCTAAAGCAACTACGAAGGTTCGACTTTAGTAGCAAAATTTGTGAGGGTCATGGATGATTTGATTGATGGCACACCTCAAATATTTTCTACAAGGGTTAGCTGTTGATCTAATTTTATGAGGGCCATGAGTTAAGAGGTTTTGTTTTGCATGGCACACCTTACTTTTTAACAAAGGGAGCTGCATTTTTTATTTAAATAAAGCTAAGGATCCTAATTGAACTTTAAACTAAGAATTTTCTTAACTTAAGGCTAAGCTCTCGAATTAATCTTGAACAATTGTTTTGGGCCAACAATGGCTCACTACTTAAACAATTCAGCTTTGAAAGTTGTAATTGGGCTCACTATTTGGCCCAGAAGTAAAAAGATTTAAAGATATCATGCTAAATTTGAATTAAGCGGCCCAGCTTGGGCTTAAATTTAGGCGGGCCCCGTTGCTATGTATTTTCTATCTGGGCCTATCTACCTTTGAATTTTTAGCCATAGCCTTACACAAAACATGCTTTGCAAAATTGTAACTCAAATCACTTTCAAAGATAATGATCAGAATCTTAAAGAAAATCTAAATACATTTCAAGTCTGAAATTAATCACGCAACTATAATTTGCAATACATAAGACATATATTTATCCTATAATTCACAAGAGAAGCTTCTACGACTGGGCCGAGCTATTGGGTTCAATGCCTAGGCCCAGACTTGTCGCAATTCATTTTTCCCCATCTGGGCTAATATGCAAGTCCGGCCCATCTTGACTCACAGCAATAGGCCTTGAAAATCTGGCCTATGGCCTTGGCCATTGCATTACTATGCTTGCAAAAATTCATCAACAAAGTAATTACACATCTAACAGGATGTGTTTTAAATCATGAAATCAGAAATTAACTTATTACAGTACTCCAAATAAAAATGAAAGCTTTCCTGAATTAGAACATTACATTCTAACCAATTAATACATGAAATAACTACATAAAAGAAACTAATCTATTACAAATTTATGTATAATTAACAACCTAAAGAATACCTTACCTTTTTTGGATATGACTTGTCCATCAAAGCTTGGCCTTTTCTCATGTTAGAGCAATAGGATCCAAATTTCAGCTTTTGAGCCTGCTGATTTGGTCAACTAGTGACCAAATTTGTAGGTACTAGCCCAGGGTTAGCTAACAGCTTTGTAGCCATTCTCATGCCAAAACAACAAAAATAACATATAGATTTCAGTACACTATTAGCTAGCATATCTAATTTTGGGCTTTAATCACATGGTGATTTGGCCAATCAGTGGCCAAATATGCGAGTTATAGCCTACTTGACTTCGAACAAAGAAAAATATTACACTAAAAGTTATTTATGAACAAGAAGGGCATGGATAATAGCTTTAATAGCTAAAAAGCATGGAATTTCATCTTAGCAAGTCCAGATTTTTTTTGACATCTTTTAGGAAGACTACTAATATCAAACCTACACAAGTGCTCATATCAGTATATCTCCATTTGCAATCATTATCAGCTAAGTTCTGAATATGTTAATCAAACAAACACAAAGAAAAACACTTATTGCTGCACACATTCTTGTGAACTTGATATTTTATAATTCAACAAACAAAACAGTTACATAGGGGGTCTGAATCAGTACCTTGGAGAGTAAATAACAGCAAGGAAATAAGGAGGAAAATGGCTGAAAGTCTAAAGATAAGGACAGAAACCAAATCAGATAGCAACTCAGCATAGTAAGAACCACGTAAACTAAGACTCCCAGAAATTGATACCAGATGCAAAACACTTTTCAAACCAGAAATCCCAGCTAGAAAAACCAGAAAATCCTCTATCTCAAACTGTGCTTTCAACTTTGTAAAGAATCAGAAATGAGAATTTTTTTTAGTTTTCTCCTAAGATTTTTGAAATCTGAATTTTCAGAAAAAGAAAATTTTTCAGTGAAAATGATGTTTTAATTCTCTATTTTTAGAACCTTTAGGAAGAGAATAATGCTAATGATTGTTAATTATTGTGTGTGTGAGAGAGAGGTAATGTTTCCCTTTTATAGAGTGTACCCAAAAAGCATCAAAAAGCATATCTTGACCTAATTCCTTAGACTGCAGAATAGTACAGTATTTTTATACTGTTGTCCGTCCTTTTTCTTATGTAATACTAGCATTTTATGCTAAGGATAGGGACAACTGTGATATTCTTAGAACATTCTGATATTCCCTCACTATAAAATCCCAATTTTCCATTCTAAATTCTGCTTATTTCATTTTACCTAAACTCTTTTGGTTCAATTAAGTCCCTAAGGTTCCTATTTGTTGGTAAATCAAAACCAACACCACAAGACAAAAGTTAGCACGAAAGAAAAGATCAAAGGAACAGATTATTGAGCAACCAACCCTTTAAATTACCTAAATTCATTTGACATGAACAGAATCAGAAATGGAACAAACACAGAATAAAATCTAAACCTAATACTAACAAGAGTTTCAAAGGAAAATTATTAAAACCTAATTAAAATCTTGAACTTACGTACAAATAATGAAACTAGCAATTAAAGAAAGAGAAGGAGAACCTAAATCGTGCAGCTAAATCAGACATTGAACCAATTGAAAAGAAGCAAACCCTTAATTACTCTACCATATTGAACTAACCTGACTTAATTAACCTAAATGTGTTGAACTATATTTAATTAAAATGATAAACTAAGTAAACTTATTTTACTGAAATTTAAATAAACCAGCAATCAAAACAAACAAGATTGACACCTAAATGACAAAAAGAAAATAAATCTAAGAAAATAAAAGAAGAAATAGAAACAAAGTAATTTTGGCCATGAATATGATGATGAACGAAGCAAGCCAACGAATCGATGAAGTTGATAAGGTTTGGCCGGCCAATAGTTGCTTGGTCGGAATCTGGTAGGTCTTGAAACTAGCCAAAACTAATGCTAATCTATTTTTCTTATCAAGAACAATCGATTAGCATAAACTTTGGCTCAAATTAATCGTTCGAAACCGTTGAAACCAGATTACGAACGGATTAGGGGTTTTCAATTTTCTGTTGGAATCTAAGATTTGAAAATTGATAATGTTAAGAGTGATTTGATGGAAACTGGTAGTGGATTTGAGAAGAAGGGGTGTTGAGGATCATATGGTGTAAATTTGGTGGTGTTTGGGTGAGTTGGGCTTTTTGGTTTAAATATCAAATTTGAGATTCGAGCAACTCGGCAGGGATTTGAGGAAAATTAATTGCGGATTTAGAATGATGAGGGGATAGGGGTTATGTGGAGTAAATTTAGGGAGGATTGGTGGCGGTCCGTCGCTATGAGGTGATTTGCAACCGGCTGACCACGGCGGAAGAGGGCGGAACGGGCAAGGGGTGAGCGGGCAGCTAAGGTTTGTTTGGTTTGGGTGTTGGAGATGAAATAAAAGGGGATTGGAATTGGGGGTAGGGGGTAGGCTGGTTTAGACAGTTATAAATTTAATTGACCGTCCAGTTTCGAGTCGTTGGATCGCAAGGATCCAACGGTTGTGATTGGTGGACAATGAAATGGGATCGTTTGGTTAAGTGGGGGACTGGACCGGGTAGAACGGAATTGGGCCTAGGTTTGGGTGGTGTCACGATCCGGATTTCCCACCCTCGGGAGTCGTGATCGCGCCTACTAATAGGAGCTAGGCAAGCCAATTATCAAATGCCTCTCTAGCGAACATCGACAATATTAACAACAATAAAGTATTTAACAATAAAGCGAAAGTCTCAAATATAATTTACTGAAAGAAATGCGGAAGTTTAACAAATCCTCTACCCAAGATTGGTGTCGCAATACTCACGTACGTCTAGAGAATACTAAATACAACATTCGAATGAAGCATAGAACTGTCTGCTATGGTATAATGATAAAAAACTAAATAAAATAGAAAGGACTCCGGGCCTGCGGACGTCAGCAAGGCTACCTCGAATGTCCCTGGACTGGAGACTCGCTCCCAGAATGCTACTGCTACTCAAATGCTGCTCCAACACCTGGATTTGTGCAAAAATATGCACAGAGTGTAGCATCAGCACAACCGACCCCACGTGCTGGTAAGTGCCTAGCCTAACCCCGGCAAAGTAGTGACGAGGTTAGACCGGACTACCAAACAAACATGTGCAGTTCAAAT
>MU685208.1:5558-56968 GCA_026770625.1 Nicotiana glauca | reverse complement strand
CTTCGTGCATTAATAATCAAAACATGGCACGGAATGTTCCTTCGTGCATTAATAATCAAGACATGGCACGGAATGTTTCTTCGTGCATTAATAATCAAGACATGACACGGAATGTTCCTTCGTGCATTAATAATCAAGACATGGCACGGAATGTTCATTCGTGCATTAATAATCAAGATATGGCACGGAATATTCCTTCGTGCATTAATAATCAAAACATGGCACGGAATGTTCCTTCATGCATTAATAATCAAAACATTGCACGGAATGTTCCTTCGTGCATTAATAATCAAAACATGGCACGGAATGTTCCTTCGTGCATAATAATCAAAACATGGCACGGAATGTTCCTTCGTGCATTAATAATCAAAACACGGCACGGAATGTTCCTTCGTGCATAATCACTCTTCCTCACCCAATCAACAATCACAACCAAACGGGGCGAGGGGATAGACCAACAACATTAAATAACCCGTCAAGGGAGAACAAAACAAAACAGCTAAATCCCGACTAGGGAGAAACAACAATATGCTCAAACATCCCGGCAAGGGAGATAATCAATTAACATGGAAGAGTCATAACAATATCCGAATAAGTACAAACAAGGACTCACGGTCATGCTAGACCCCGGTGTATAGATACTCGTCACCATGCCTATACATCGTACTCAACATTTAGCAATTAGTAAACAATACCCGAATCTTATTCCCTCAAACCAAAGTTAGATCAAAACTTACCTCAAATGCTCCAAAAATCAACTCAAGCCTCTAGTGTAGCTTTACCCATCGAATTCGGCTCCAACTTAGTCAAATCTATGAAATAATGACCTTAAAATATTAATAATATCTAAACAAACTAAACCCAATGCCTAAATATGAATTTCCAAGCTTTCTTCCAAAAATTCCAAAATCGACCCCGGGCCCGCTTGGTAAAACACGGGGTTCGAACCAATTCCATGCCACCCATTCCCCCATGAGCCCGGATATACAATTTGTTTTCAAATTCGAACCCAAAACGAGGTCTAGATCAAAGAAAATTGAAAAACCCTAACTCTACTCTTTTCCCCCGATTTCAACCCTAGATTATATGATCTAGGCTTAGAAACTTACTAATTAATGAAGGAAAAGTGAAGGAAATGAGTGGGTAATTACTTACCCAAGTGGTCTTGAAGAATGGGGGCTCCAATGGCTTCCTAAAGCTTGGGGGAGAAGAGAGCTCGTGTGAAATTTGAGTAAAAACCCATATGTACTATTCTGTTTTTAATGAAAATGACTGGGTGATTTTTACTCTATGCGTTCGCGAAGCTGGGGTCACGTTCCCGATGAAGGGGAGGCTGGGTCCATCGCGTTCGCGATTGGGGGAATACGAACACATAGAGTTAATTACTGGGGGCCAGAAATTTGTTATACGCGACCACGTTGGAGTCATGCGAACGTGGTGAAGGAAAATGAAATGTTGTGAGTTTGCGGATGCTTAAATGCGAACGCGAAGAGGAAGTATTCCCCCAGGATCAACTAATGCTATGCGAACACGAGCCAAAGGCCGTGATCGCGAAGAGCAAAAGCCTGTGCAAAAATTGCAGCAAAATCTGATCCTCTTTCGTAAGTTTAAAACACCTCCGAAAACACTCCAGAGCCCTCGGGGCTCCTAACCAATCACACACACTAACTCAACAACATCCTACGAACTTAATCATGCGATCAATCGCCAAAATAACATCATAAATGAGGAATCAAACCTCATAATCATCACTTTTTCATCAAGCTTCATAAACTTTAAATTTTAGATATTTAGGTCCGAAACACGTCAAATGACGTCCGATTTCGACCAAATTTCACAGAAAGCGCTTAAGTACCGGGCATCGGAACCAAAATATGAGCCTGATACCACAGTATTTTAATCAATTTTTATTTCCATTTTTCTTATTAATTTCAGAAAAACAATTTCACAGAAAATTCTTTTCTCGGGCTCTAGACCTCGGATTTCGACACCGGGCACATGCCCGAGTCCCATATTTTTCTACAGACCCTCCGGAACCGTCAAATCACGGGTCCTGGTCCATTTACCAAAAATGTTGACCGAAGTCAACTTTAATCATTTTAAAGCCACATTTTGAAATTTTTCACAGAATTTAACATATAATCTTTCCGGCTACGCGCTCGAACTGTGCAAGCAAATCGAGGCAAGTAAAAATGAGGTTTTCAGGGCCTCGTAAGTGCGAAATGAAAGAGAAAATAGGTGATGACCCTTTGGGTCGTCCCATTCTCCACCTCTAAAATAATCGTTCGTCCTCGAACGGACAAAATAAAAAAGTACCTGAGTCGGGAAATAGATGAGGATAACGGCTCCACATATTAGACTCAGACTCCCAGGTCGATGCTTCAGGGGGATGACCTCTCCACTGGACACGCACTGAAGAAAAACTCTTCGACCTCAACTGTCAAACCTGCCGGTATATAATAGCTACCGGCTCCCCATGAAGGCGAACAATCTCCCGGATATAAATCTCATCTAACCTTTCGGACGAATAGGAGACTGCCACAGGAATGAAATGCGCTGACTTGGTCAGCCTATCAACAATGACCCAAATAGCATCAAACTTCTTCCGAGTCATCGGAAGTCCAATTACAAAATCCATGGTAATTCTCTCCCATTTCCACTCGGGAATATCAATCCTCTGAAACAAACCACCAGGTTAATTCTCTCCCATTTCCACTCGGGAATATCAATCCTCTGATGCTCATACTTAACATGCTGACAGTTCAAATATCCAGCCACATATGCAACAATATCTTTCTTCATCCTACGCCACCAATAATGCTGTTGCAAGTCCTGATACATCTTCGCGGCGCCTGGGTGAATAGAATATCGAGAACTATGGGCCTCCGCTAAGATCAACTCTCGAATCCCATCGACATTGGGCACACAAACTCGCCCCTGCAATCTCAAAATACCATCATCATCTAAGGTCACCTCTGTGGCACCTCCACGCTGCACTGTGTCTCTCGGGACACACAAATAGGGATCATCAAACTGCCAATCACAGATACGNTACAAAATAGTAACATCATAATCCTTCAATAGTTCCAACCACCTCCTCTGCCTCAAGTTCAACTCCTTCTGCTTGAACAAGTACTGCAAACTCTTGTGATTAGTGTACACCTCACACTTCACACCATATAGGTAATGCCTCCAAATCTTCAAAGCATGAATAATGGATGCCAACTCTAGATCATAAACCGGAATATTTAAGCAATGACTCTGCCATCCTACATCAATACCGCACCAAGTCTAATACGGGAAGCATCACAATAAACTGTATAAGGCCCTGAGCCTGTGGGCAAAACCAATATCGGTGTCGTAGTTAGAGCTGTCCTGAGCTTCTGAAAGCTCGCCTCACACTCATCTGACCATCTGAACTGGGCACCCTTCTGGGTCAATCTGGTCATCGGGGCTGCAATAGATGAAAATCCATCCACGAATCGACGGTAATAACCTGCTAACCCCAAAAAACTCCGAATCTCAGTAGCTGACACTGGTCGAGGCCAGTTCTTGACTGCCTCAATCTTCTTCGGGTCCACGTGAATACCCTCTACTGATACGACATGACCTATAAATGCAACCGAACTCAACTAGAAATCGCACTTCAAGAACTTAGCATATAACTGGCTATCATTCAGAGTCTGAAGAACCACTTTGAGGTGTTGCCCGTGCTCCTCCTGGATACGGGGGTACACCAGAACATCATCAATAAAGACTATCACGAACAAGTCCAAGTAAAGTCTGAAAACTCAGTTCATCAACTCCATAAATGTTGCTGGGGAATTGGTCAACCCAAATAACATGACCAAAAACTCATAATGCCCATATCGAGTGCGGAATACTGTCTTAGGGACATCAGACGCCCAAATCTTCAGCTGATGGTAGCCAGATCTCAAGTCTATCTTTGAAACACCTTTGCACCCTGGAGTTGGTCGAACAAATCATCAATCCTCGGCAGTGGATACTTATTCTTAATCGTCACTTTGTTCAATTGCCAGTAATCAATGCACATCCTCATCGACCCATCCTTTTTCTTCACAAATAACACCGGCACACCCCAAGGAGAAACGCTAGGTCTGATAAAACCCTTCTCTAGCAAGTCTTGCAACTGGTCCTTTAACTCCTTCAACTCTGGTGGGGCCATGCGATACGGCGGGATAAAAAAAATAGGCTAAGTGCCCGGAGCCAGAACAATACAATGGTCGATATCCTTGTCGGGCGGCATACCCGATAAATCTAAGGTCAAGGTCTTGGTATGGCAATCCAAGATAGCATGATACGGGGACAACCAATCCATCCCTAATATAACATCGAAATCCATCATGTCTAATAGCAATAAATCAACACAGATCTCAAGACCTCAAACACTACCACACAAGAACGATAAACTCGGTCGACCACTATAGAATCACCCACCGGTGTAGATACATAAACAAGAATACTCAAAGCATTACTAGGCATAGTTAGATAGGTTGCAAAATAGGACGACACATATGAATACATAGACCCAAGGTCAAATAGCACTGAAGCATCTCTAATACAAATTAGAATGGTACCTGTAATGTCTGCACCTGAAGACTCAGCCTCTGGCCTAGCTGTTGGCTGGCCTCTGCCTCCGGTGACCTGAAATCCACCTCTAAGACCTCTACCTCCACCTCTAATACCTCTGCCACCGCCTCTAGCTGGCTGGGCAGGCTGTGGAACCTCCGGTGCCTGAATCATAGCACGAGAACTCTGATGCTGGAAGCTGCTATAAACTCAAGGGAAATATCTGATAATGTGCCTCGGATCACCACAAGCATGGCAAGACCTCGTGTGATGCGGCTGAGCACCCCTCAACCTCGGGCAAACCCTCCTGTTGTGACCATACTCACCACACTCATAACATCTACATAAACGCTGCAGCTGAGGAAACTGAGATTGACCCGACCTGAATGACCATCTGAAGTACCATGAGTGACATGGGGAGCTGACTGAAAGGGCCTGGGAGGATGGCCTCTACCATAAGTACCTCTACCTCCATACGAGGTACCACTGAACCTGCCTGCATGACGGGGCCTCTTATCCAACCCATGACCACCTCCCTGTGGCAGAGCTAACTTAACTCTACGGCCCACATTGGCGGCCTCCTAAAAAGTGATCTCACTCCCGGCCTAAGCCACTATACCCGGATGACCTGCCACCACTAGCGGAACCATTATAAGCAAACCCGCTCGAATGACACCCTGTATGAGGCCTACAAATCGGACTAGAATGTCCTGAAGAACTAGGGTGGCAATGAACCATTCTGCGACCTGAGCTGGGCCCACCGGAACTGCTAGGACGGGAACCTCCTCCTCAAAATCAACCTGAGGCTCCGCTACTGGGGCTGCTGCTGGGGTATCAGACTGTTGAGCGGTAGATGAAGAAGCGTGTGTTTTCGCCATATGTGAAAGAACAGAGTAGAAATTCAATCGTTATTTGAGAAACAGAACCGCACGACAAGAAAGAACAAATGTGAAGTGTTTTCTAACTCTGTAGCCTCTGGGGGATAAATACAGACATCTTCGTACCGATCCCTCAGACTCTACAAAGTTTGTCCGTGAGTAGCGAGACCTATGTAACCTAGAGCTCTGATACCAACATGTCACGACCCGGATTTCCCACCCTCGGGAGTCGTGATGACGCCTACTAATAGGAGCTAGGCAAGCCAATTATCAAATACCTCTTTCGCGAACATCGACAATATTAACAACAATAAAGCATTTAACAATAAAGCAGAAGTCTCAAATATAATTTACAGAAAGAAATGCGGAAGTTCAACAAATCCTCTACCCAAGACTGGTGTCACAATACTCACGGACTTCTAGAGAATACTAAATACAACGTTCGAATGAAGAATAGAACTGTCTGCTACGGAATAATGATAACAAACTTAATAAAATAGAAAGGACTCCGGGCCTGCAGACGTCAGCAAGACTACCTCGAATGTCCCTGGACTGGAGAGTCGCTCCCAGAATGCTATTGCTACTCAAAGGCTTCTCCAACACCTGGATCTGTGCAAAAAGATGCAAAGAGTGTAGCATCAGCACAACCGACCCCATGTGCTGGTAAGTGCCTATCCTAACACCAGCAAAATAGTGACGAGGCTAGACCGGACTACCAAACAAACCTGTGCAGTTCAAATATATATATACGCAATAGAAGAGAATATAAAATTTTAACAAGTCAAGAGGGAGGGGAGCATGCTGTAGGGATTGTAGCAGTTGAGAATACAAGGTCAATAAATAAGGAATGAAATGGTACAACTACAAAGTCAACGAGAGTAATAATCAAAACATGGCACGAAATGTCCCTTAGTTCATTAATAATAAAAACATGGCACGGAATGTCCCTTCGTGCATTAATAATCAAGACATGTCACGGAATGTTCCTTCGTGCATTAATAATCAAAACATGGCACGGAATGTTCCTTCGTGCATTAATAATCAAAACATGGCACGGAATGTTCCTTCGTGCATTAATAATCAAAATATGGCACGGAATGTTACTTCGTGCATTAATAATCAAAACATGGCACGGAATGTTTCTTCGTGCATTAATAATCAAAACATGGTACAGAATGTCCCTTCGTACATTAATAATCAAGACATGGCACGGAATGTTCCTTCGTGCATTAATAATCAAAACATGGCACGGAATGTTCCTTCGTGCATTAATAATCAAAACATGGCACGGAATGTTCCTTCGTGCATTAATAATCAAAATATGGTACGGAATGTTCCTTCATGCATTAATAATGAAACATTTCACGAAATGTTCCTTCGTGCATTAATAATCAAAACATGGCACGGAATGTTCCTTCGTACATTAATAATCAAAACGTGAAACGGAATGTTCCTTCGTGCATTAATAATCAAAACGTGGAACGGAATGTTCCTTCGTGCATTAATAATCAAAACATGGCATGGAATTTTCCTTCATGCATAATCACTCTTCATCACACAATCAACAATTACAACCAAACGGGGCGAGGGGATAGACCAACAACATTAAATAACCCGTCAAGGGAGAACAAAACAAAACAACTAAATCCCGACAAGGGAGCAACAACAATATGCTCAAACATCCCGGCAAGGGAGATAATCAATTAACATGGAAGAGTCATAACAATATCTGAATAAGTACAAATAAGGGCCCACGGTCATGTTAGACACCGGTGTATAGATACTCGTCACCATGCCTATACACCGTACTCAACATTTAGCAATTAGTAAACAACTGCCTAATCATATTCCCTCAAGCCAAAGTTAGATCAAACACTTACCTCAAATACTCCAAAAATCAACTCAAGCCTCTAGTGTAGCTTTACCCCTCGAATTCGGCTCCAACTCAGTCAAATCTATGAAATAATGACCTTAAAGTATTAATAATAGCTAAACAAACTAAACCCAAAGCCTAAATATGTATTTCCAAGATGTCTTCCAAAAAATCCAAAATCGAACCCGGGCCTGCTTTGTCAAAACATGAGGTTCGAACCAATTTCATGTCACCCATTCCCCCACGAACCCGGATATACAATTTATTTTCAAATTTGACCCCAAAATGAGGTCTAGGTCAAAGAAAATTAAAAAACCCCTAACTCTACCCTTTTCCCCCAATTTCAACCCTAGATTATATGATTTAGGCTTAGAAACTTACTAATTAATGAAGGAAAAGTGAAGGAAATGAGTGGGGAATTACTTACCCAAGTGGTCTTGAAGAATGGGGGCTCCAATTGTTTCCTAAAGCTTGGGGGAGAAGAGAGCTCGTGTGAAATTTGAGTAAAAACCCGTATGTACTGTTCTGTTTTTAATAAAAATGACTGGGGGATTTTTACTCTATGCGTTCGCAACACTGGGGTCACGTTCACGATGAAGGGGAGGCTGGTTGCATCGCGTTCGCGATTGGGGGAATGTGAACGCGTAGAGTTAATTACTGGGGGCCAGAAATTTGTTATACGCGACCGCGTTGGAGTCATGTGAACGCGGTGAAGGAAAATGAAATGTTGTGCATTCGCGGATGCTTAAATGCGAACGCGAAGAGTAAGTTTTCCCCCAGGGTCAACAAATGCTATGCGAACGCGAGGACTATATCGCGATCGCAATGAAGGAAGTCACAAGGCAGTGCGAACGCGAGCCAAAGACCGCGATCGTGAAGAGCAAAAGCCTGCGCAAAAATTGCAGTAAAATCTAATCCTCTTTCCTAAGTTTAAAACACCCCGAACACCTCCAAAAATACTCCCGAGCCCTCGGGGCTCCTAACCAATCACACACACTAACTCAAAAACATCCTACGAACTTAATCGTGCGATCAAATTGCCAAAACAACGTCATAAACGAGGAATTAAACCTCAAAATCATCACTTTTTCATCAAACTTCATATACCTCAAATTTTAGATATTTAGGTCCGAAACACGTCAAATGACGTCCGATTTCGACCAAATTTCATAGAAAGCGCTTAAACCAGATATAAGACTTGTACCGGGTGTCGAAAACAAAAATACGAGCCCGATACCATAGTCTTTTAATCAATTTTCATTTCTATTTTCCTTATTAATTTCAGAAAAATTCTTTTCTCAGGCTCTAAACCTCGGATTTTGACTCCGGGCACATACCCGAGTCCAATATTTTTTTACGGACCCTCCGGAACCGTCAAATCACGGGTCCGGGTCCGTTTACCAAAAATATTGACTGAAGTCAACTTTAATCATTTTAAAGCCACATTTTGAAATTTTTCACATAATTTAACATATAATATTTCTGGCTACTTGCTCGAACTGCGCACGCAAATCGAGGCAAGTAAAAATAAGGTTTTCAGGGCCTCGGAAGTGCGGAATGAAAGAGAAAATAGGTGATGACCCTTTGGGTCGTCACAGGTGGTTTCTTAGACGGGTTTGGGTATGGGGTAGCCCAATTTCAAGACAAATCCAATCTTTAAATTAGCCCCTTTTATTTCCTTTTCTTTTCTTTTTCTTCTTCTTTTTTTCTTTTTTTTTTATAATTAAAAATCCTAAAATTAAAATTCTAAATTATCTAAATTGTAAAAAATTAAATCAATCACCTAATTACAATAATTATAAAAGCTACTTAATCCTAAATTAAAAAGTGAAAAATCAATAATCTAAAAATAAAAGGAAAAAGTGTAAAAATGAGCTATTTTTGTGATTTTTATTTTAATAAACAAATAATTAACCAATTAATCCTAAAAATGCAAAAAAAAACATAACCTAAATGCAATGCATGGTATTTTTGGCTTTTTTCTTTATTAAAATAAAAATTAAATATGCATAACAAATACAAACAATTATTAAAATTCTACAAAAAAACCTAAAAATGGCAAAATAATTAAGAAAAAATCTATTTTCTTGGGATCTTATAGGAGTATTTCGTATAGGGCAAAAATCACAAGCTTACACCAACAAACCCAACCACATCTCAGGTGGAAGGGGAAGCACAAACCCCTACTGCTTAGCCTCTTGGTCATGCAACTGCAGTATATCAGACTCCGAGTACACTACCCATGGGTGGAGCCCAGCCAGTTGCAGTGGCTGTATCTGAGCCAAGACGAGTTGCGGTCGACAAGCCGTAGAAGCTCTTGGACAGATGGACTAGGCTACACTATCTTGTCTTCAGAGGTGAGCGATATTAGGATCCCCAAGACTTCATTGATAGGTGCAGGGATATACTGCACAACATGAGGATATTGGAGTCGCATGGGGTTGACTTCACTGCTTTCCAGTTGGAGGGCAGGGCCTGTAGATGGTGGCAGTCTTATCTTCTTAGTAGGCCAGTGGGTTATCCTCTCATGACTTGGGACCAATTTATACAGATTTTCTTGGATAAGTATGATCCACCCTCTCAAACGGAAGAGTTGCGAGTTCAGTTTGAGTAGCTCGAATAGGGTCAGATGTCAGTGACCGATTATGAGGCAAGATTCTCTGAGTTGTCTCGCCATGTACTTATGATATTTACTATCGACGCAGAGAGAGTGCAGAGATTTGTTGCGGGGTTGCACTCTGGTATCAGGGCTAATACGGCTCGAGAGGTTGAGATGGGGACTTCTTATCAGCTAGTAGTGGAGATTACTCGGAGGATTAAGGGCTACAGCCAGAGGGATAGGAAGCAAATGCAGCGGGACAAGAGGACCCATTTCACTGAAGAGTTAGAGGTGCCCCAGCTGGGGGTAGAGGTTAGTTTGGGAGGGGTCAGCCTAACAGGCCCACATACCAACCACCACCTCTTCGGGGTGCTCTAGCGCAACCCTATTTTAGTGCCATGGCAGATATTTCTTACCACCCACCAGCTATTCAGGGTTCTTTAAGTGCCTATTTCAGTGCCATGCCAGAGATTTCATACTGCCCACCAGCCATCCAGGGTTCTTCCAGTGGGTATTCAGGCCATCAGGGTTAGACTTTGGGGTAGCAGTTTATGGTACTGAGGGGTTGTTACGAGTGTGGGGATTCGGGTAACATGAAGTGATTTTGTCCCAGCCTTCAGGGCAAGGTAGTACAGTAGGGTCATCAGCCCATGATTAAAGCACCAATCGTCCGACTGCCCAAAGGTGGAGGGCGGGCAGGTAGGGGACGTCCTAGAGGTGGCCAGGCTTGGGGAGGTCAGCCAGCTACTATTCAGTCAGGCAGAGGCCAGCCAGCCGGCTCTCTATATAGATTCTATACTTTTCCGGTTAGAAAAGATGTTATGGCCTCAAATGTTGTGATCACAGGTATTATTTCTATCTGCAGTAGGGATGCTTTGGTATTATTTGATCTAGGGTCTACCTATTCATATGTATCATCTCTATTTTCTCCTTTCCTAGATATTCCTCGTGAGTCCTTGGGTACTCCAGTTTATGTGTCCACTCCTGTGGGCAATTTTGTAGTTGTGGATCGGATATATCGGTCATGTATGGTTACATTCTATGGTTACGAGACTAGAGCAAACCTCATGTTGCTTGATATGACCAACTTTGATGTCATCCTTGGCATGGACTGTTTATCCCCATATCACGACATCCTTGATTGCCATGCAAAGACCGTTACTTTAACGATGCCATAATTGTCGAGATTAGAGTGGAAGGGATCATCTGTTAGCACATCTAGTAAGGGCATCTCTTTTCTAAAGGCTCAACATATGGTTGGGAATAGTTGTTTGGATTATCTAGCTTATGTTTGGGATACTACCGCAGAGTCTTCGATGATTGATTTAGTGACAGTAGTCCGGGAGTTCGCCGATATGTTTCTTTCTGACCATCCAGGCATCCCCTCAGATCGTAACATTGATTTCTGTATTGACTTAGCTCCAGGTACCCAGCCTATATCTATCCTACCATGCCATATGGCTCCGAAAGAATTGAAAAAGTTGAAGGAACTGCTAGAAGAGTTGTTAGCAAAGGGGTTCGCCAGACCTAGTATATCACCTTGGAGTGCACCAGTGTTATTTGTGAAGAAGAAAGATGGGACTATGCGAATGTGCATTAATTACCGCTAATTGAACAAAGTTATGATCAAGAACAAGTACCTATTGCCGCGTATTGATGATTTGTTTGACCAGTTGCAGGGTGCTAAGGTGTTCTCTAAGATCGACTTGAGGTCAGGTTACCATCAGTTAAAGATTTGGGACTCAGATGTTCCAAAGACTGCTTTCCGTACTAGATATGGCCATTATGAGTTTCTAGTAATGTCCTTCGGCTTGACTAACGCCCCAGCGACATTTATGGATTTGATGAACATGGGTGTTCAGGCCTTATATAGATTCGTTTTCCATTGTCTTCGTTGATGACGTCTTGATCTACTCATGTAGCTTGGGGGAGCATGAGTAGCATTTGAGACTGGTGCTTCAGACCTTAAGGGAACAGAAGCTATATGCAAGTTCTCCAAATGTGAGTATTGGTTAGATTATGTGGCATTATTGGGGCATGTTGTATCAGGCGAGGGTATTAAGGTGGATCATAAGAAGATTGAGGCAGTTCAGAGTTGGCCTCATCCCATTTATACGACTGAGATTAAGAGTTTTCTGGGTTAGTAGGTTATAATCATCGGTTTGTAGAGGGATTTTCATCCATTGCAGCACCTTTGACTAGACTGACCTAGAAAGGTGCTCCGTTCCATTGGTACGATGATTGTGAGGCGAGCTTTCAAAAGCTCAAAACAGCTTTAACTACAACACCGATTCTAGTGTTGCCTTTCAGTTCGAGGATGTATACAGTTTATTGTAATGCCTCACGTGTTGTCTTGGGTTGTGTACTAATGTAGGAGGGGCGAGTTATTGTATATGTTTTGCGTCAGCTGGAGATCCATGAGAGAAATTACCCTGTGGACGACCTACAGTTAGCTGTGATTGTTCATGCTCTTAAAATTTGGAGGTATTATCTTTATGGGGTGTCATGTGAGGTTTACACTGATCATCGCAGCTTGCAACATTTGTTCAAGCAAAGGGATCTCAATTTGAGGTGGCGCAGATGGATTGAGTTACTGAAGGATTATGATATCACCATTCTTTATCATCTGAGCAAGGTTTATCATCTGAGCAAGGCAAATGTAGTTGCGGATGCCTTGAGCAGAAAGGCAGAGAGTATGGGTAGCTTGGCATTCATTTTAGTAGAGGAAAGGCCACTAGCTTTGGAAATTCAGTCCTTGGCTAACAGACTTGTGAGGTTGGATATTTCAGAGCCTAGCCAAGTTCTTGCATGCGTTGTTGCTCAGTTTTCACTATTGGAGCAGATCAAGGCTCGATAGTTTAATGATTCGCATTTGATGGTCCTAAGGGAGATAGTATTATGGGGTGGTTCCAAGGAGGTTTCTATCAGTGAGGATGGTGTTTTGCGACTCCAGGGCCGTCTATGTGTTCCTGATGTTAGGCTTGAGAGGGAGGATTCTAAAGGAGGCACACTGTTCTCGGTATTCCATTCATCCAGGTTCTACGAAGATGTATCGTGACCTAAGGCAGTATTATTGGTGGCGGCGAATTAAGAAAGAGCACCAGAGGCCAGGTTAAGTATGAGCACCAGAGGCCAGGTGGCCTACTCAAGCAGATGACTATATCGGGGTGGAAGTGGGAGCGCATTACTATGGACTTTGTAGTTGGGTTGTCGCGGACCTTGTAGAAGTTTGATGTAGTTTGGGTCATTGTCGATAGGTTGACCAAGTCAGCACATTTCATTCCGGTTGTGACTACGTATACTTCAGATTTGTTGGCCTATATTTATATTCAGGAGATAGTTTGGTTGCATGGTGTGCCTATTTCCATCATATCAGATAGAGACCCTCAATTTACTTCACATTTTTTATAGTAGTATAGAGTGAGTTAGAAACCCTTGTAGAGCTCAACACATCATTTCATCCACAAACCGACGGGCAATCAGAGCGGATAGTTCAGATCTTGAATGATATGCGCAGAGCATGTAACATTGACTTTGGAGGGCAGTGGGGTCGATTCTTACCTTTGATCGAGTTGCTTACAACAATAATTATCAATCCATCATTGAGATGGATCCGTTCGAGGCTTTATATGACCGGCGATATCGTTCTCCTATGAGGTGGTTTGATCCCGGCGAGGCTAAGTTATATGGTACTGATTTGGTAAAGGATGCCTTGGATAAAATTGATTCAGGAGCAACTTCGACCAGCACAGTATAGATAAAAGAGTTATACGGATCAGAAGGCGCGTGATGTATCATTTATGGTAGGCATGAAAGTTCTCTTGAAAGTCTAGCCGATGAAGGGTATTATGAGATTCAGGAAGAAGGGCAAGTTGAGCCCAAGGTATATAGGCCCTTTTTGAGGTGTTGAGGCAAGTTGGGGAGGTTGCTTATGAGCTTGCTTTACCTCCCATCCTATCAGGAGTTCATCTGGTATTTCACATGTCTATGCTCGGGATGTACCATGCCGACTTATCAGATGTGTTAGACTTCAGCACTATTCAGTTAGATGAGAGCCTGGGTTATGAGGAGGAGCCGATTGCCATTATTGCTAGACAAAATCGCCAGTTGAGGTCCAAGAGGATTTCCGCGATAAAGGTTCAGTGGAGGGGCCAACTAGTTGAGGAGGCGACATGGGAGTCCGAGGAAGACATGTTGAGCAGATATCCACACTTATTCAGCACTTCAGGTATGAACTAAACTTGTTCGAGGACGAACATTTGTTTAAGAGGTAGAGAATATAACGACCTGAACGATCATTTTTATTTCTAGAACCCATTTCCCCTAAATAAGACTTCCAGTACGTGCTTTTACAGTTTTTTGACATGTGGGGATGGTTAGTTCGGTATTTGGAAGAGTTCGGGTTGAAATCGAAACACTTGGATCCTTAAGGTTAGCTTAAAAGGCCAAGTTTGACTTCGGTTAACATTTTGGGTAAATAACCTCGTAATTAGGATTTGACGGTTCCAATAGGTTTGTATGATGATTTCGAACTTGGGCGTATGTTCGGATCGGGATTTGGATGACCTGGGAGCGTTTTGGCGCCTAATAGTGAAAATTGGTTCTTGAAGATTTTAGAAATTCTTTAAATTTTGTTTGGAGTGGGTTTTGGTGATATCGAGGTCAAATGCAATTTCAAGACCGGTAATATTTCTGTCATGTCATTTAAGACTTGCACACATAAGTTGGTGGCATTCCGAGTAGTTTAAGTACGTTTGGGCACATTGGAAGTAAATTGAAAAAATTAAAGTTCTTAAGTTTGATTCAATTGGTTTTGGGGTGTGATTCCTAGTTATAAGGTTGTTTCGAGTGTTCCAAGAGTTTGAGCGAGTCTGTTTTATGATTCCAAACTTGTGGGTATATTCGTGCGAGTCCCCGGGGTCCCCGAGTGTCAAATGAACGAGGCTCGGACCAAAAAGGAAGTTTAGGACAGCAGCTGAAGCTCCCCAGTTCTGTCATAATTGCACTTGCTCTTGGCCAGCCGCAGGTGCGAGCCAGAAGCCACAAAAGCGAAGGAGGGAGGACAACCTAGGCATCACAGGTGCAGAAGTTTTGGCGCACCTGCATGACAGTAGGTGTGAGGTTAGTGGTCACAGGTGCAGGCTTGTGCGCAGATGTGGCCCCTTGAGCTTGCAGATGCGGAGCTTAGACAGTAGGGGAAAATGTGCACCTGCAATGGCTTTTCCGCAGGTGCGGCCGCGAAATCAATGAAGGCAATGAGGTTTATTAAATACGGGACTTTGGCATTCTTCTCCCATTTTCTTTCACTCTTGGGCGATTTTAGAGCTTTTAAGGAGTAGATTTCGACCTAGTTTTTGAAGGTAAGTAATTTCTACCTAATGTGAGTTTAATACATAGTTTATGGGTAGATTATAACATATAAAATTGTGGAACTTATGGGTTAGATGGAAAACCTAGGTTTCTGATAAAAATGAGATTTTATCATGAAAATGATTGTGGAACTTAGTGAAAATCATATAATTATGTTCCTAAGGTTATGGGTAATAACTTTCTTCGAAAAATTCTTGAATCCGGGTACGTGGGCCCTGGGGTGAATTTTAGGAACCTTACATTTAGGGTTGGGTAATCACTTGAATAGTTAGAATATGAACTTTTTAACATACATTGATTAGTTTTTACACTATTTGAATAGTTTCGGATTGTTTGGCACCGATTTGAGGGTTTGAGCATAAACTTGGACCGGAAAGTAGGACTTGAGATGAGGTAAGTCTCTTTTCTAACCTTGTAAGAGGTAATTTACCCCATAGGTGAACTTAATTAATATATGTTGTTACTTTTGGGGGCTACGTACGCACGAAGTGACGAAGTCCGTGTGTAGCTATTATTCTTGTTTATGTCCGGGTAGTTTTAGGTTTACACTATTTATAGGTATCGTTATTTGATTATGTTGGTTAATTGTATCGAATGGATTGAGTTGAGGATTTATTAAGGATTTAAAAGCTTCAAGTTGAAATGTCCTAATTTTGAAAAAAAAAATCAAGAAAGGGTTATGTGATTTATTGATAAATTTATATTTGATCGCGTCACAAGTATATTTTGCGAGCGGGGTGATTCTTTCCACTACTCCCATGGGAGCGGATCGTTCGCCTCGACAGGTAAATAGATGCATGTATGGTTCGTTCCATTCGACCATCGGTAGTACATAGTTTATATTTATGTTGGATCGGGTCGTATGTCCTAGGCAAAATTCGTAAATGATAATAGAACTGGAAGTCCCTTTGATAATTGGTATTAACTCATTGTTTGAGAGATCATTTATTTTAAATGAGGGAAGTGAATTTGGGTTCTTAAATATGGTGAAAGAATTGTTCAGTTATTTCTTGTTCTTATTTTATTGTTATCTCTATATATCATGCTTAATTAGAATTTCATATTATCATATTGTTGGCCCTTAGTAAGTGTCGGAGCCGACCCCTCGTCAATACTTCTTTGAGGTTAGACTAGATACTTACTGGGTATATATTATTTATGTACTCACGCTATACTTTTGTACTTAATTGTACAGGATCTGAGGTAAGTGCATCTTGTTACCAGTCCGGCGCGCAGATTTGATCCCCGTCTTGAGACATCACGGTGAGATGCCTTCCGAGCCATTCTGCAGCAGCTGCAGTCTTCCTTATGTTATATTTTTTTGTTTATTTTCTTTCAGACAGTAGACTAGTATTCTTTTGTATCTTTTACTAGAACGCCCACATACTTGTGACACCAGGTCTTGGCATACACACTAGTAGACTTATGATTTTTGAATTTGTTTTCATGATTACGATTTGTACTCATTTGTTTCCGTTTAGTTATGTTACATTTAAAAAATTTTAAATCTTATGAGTAAATGTTATCCACTTAGTAATTTATTTAAAACGGAAAACCACCAATTTGATCAGTATTGGCTTGCCTAACAACGATGTTGGGCGCCATCACGACCTATAATGGAATTGGGTCGTGACATATATGGTTGGGTAATTCACTTATAATGGGAGGAGAAAAAGTAGGAGATTTTGTTGGGTTAGTTTCAGTTAGGTTTTTCCGTTCAATGGTTTTAAAATTTAAGGAAATATTTGAAAATATATTCTGAAAAGAAAAATTATTTAAAAAAAAAAGTCATGTCAAGATAAATATATTTTAAAAAATTTTAAATAAAAACATCGATGACAATAATGATTTAAAGAATAACCTAAATAAATACAAGGTGTTGACCATGGGTCTAACTTATTTTTTGAATATGGTTTGAGCCAGGGATAACAGAGATACCTAATTTTTTTTAAAGAATTATAATTTCGATCATTACCAAAGAACATTTGAAAATGTGATTTATTTTGTAAAAATAAGGTTTGCAAGTGATTTATAAGATAAATCACATGTTGACAGGAAAAAGACCAAAGAATCGGTAGAAGTGAAGCTTCATGAAGTCAAGTTCTTGTCGTTTCTATAATATGTAGGGGTGTCATTTATAAAATTTGTGACATACAAATTTTTCAGTTATTGTATTATGTATAACCAAAATTAGACTTTTAGAAAGCGTACCAATTATGTCGGTATCGGTACAGTTCGATTAATTTTTAGTACTTTCTTAAATGTCATTTAAAAGTCACTGCTAGAAGCATAATGCAACAATATACGTACTTTTATATGACTTACCAAAATTCTTTAAATATTTTTACTATTTAAAGGGTGATAAATTAACAAAACATAAAATATAGGTAAAGCGTAGATCTATCAAGCGTAAAAGAAACTAAGCAAAGACAAAATAAAATATAAATTACATGAGTGGAATGATATTAAGCGAGTTGGAACTGAAGAATAAAGTCTATAGAAGATTAAATATTCGAGAATAAAAATCTAAATGATACGAAGGAGACATATTCAATACATTGTAGTTTACTATTCATAATAGCTAGAGTACCTTGTGTCTTGCTAGTGAATATGCAGGAAATGATTTAGTATTAATAGGAGTATTATAATAGGTTTGAAATTAGGATTTAAAATTTTAATATTTTATTATTTTTTAACTTAATATATAAATATATTTTTTTCATGTAAATTTATTCGATAAGGTTTGGTATTGTTTTGGTTTATTTTCATAAATAAAACATCTACCATAATTATCGGTACGGTTATAGATATATATAAAAACCTACGTTTTTATTAAAAGAACCCTAAAAATTAGTTTGATGCAGTAGGGTTTAGTCGGTTTATTCTGTTATTAAATATCTATTGACACCCCTCATTATATTTCTGTTACGTCTTTCGGCAAGAGCAACTCTTTGGGGCTGTATCACAAAAGACTGCCAACCAGTCACTGAATACTTGTAAAATATTCATCCATGGCTGATAGACTCTCTACTATTGGTGCCCCGGTCACAAGCTCTGATACCATATAAGAACAAGAGTAAAGCAAAAAAGTTGATATGTTTATTGAATCAAAGCAACCTTTAAATACAAGAGTGAAAAACCAATTCCCTAAACTGTACTATGACCGATATTTTGGCTAGTGGAGTCCATCTCACATAAGCATAAGCCTATTTGCAAGTAGACTTTGCTGGCAATATATTTTAGGGATAAAGTATTGTATTAAGTGTTGGATATCATTTGTAAAAGTTGTATCTTTTCTTTTACATCTTGGAGGTCAAGGCATCTTTGCTTATAAAAGGAAAGTTCTTTCGTTCATTTCCAACACACCAATAAAATTTGAGTCTTCATTTATCGTTTCTTCCTCTCCCCCTTTAATTATTGAGAGTGGTTTGTAAGAGAGTTGAGTGTTAGGAAACACTTATGTGATCCCCTTTCTCTGGGGTGATTGCATGACCTAAATTTCATATTAGGTCGTGATGGCGCCCAACACTGTGGATAGGCAAGCCAATACTAATCAACTAGTGAAATTCTCATTTAAATAATTAGTAAGTGATGACTTCTCCTTATTTTATAAAAATTTAGGAGTTTAAACTTTAAGCATAAATAAATGGAAGCAATAAATACAAATCGTGTAAGTAAACCAAAATCAAAAGTCTACTAGTATGTGTGCCAAGACCTGGTATCACAAGTATGTGGGCAATCTAGTAGAATATACAAAACCATACTATCCTACTATATGGAAAGGAATAGATAGGAAAATAAAAACATAAGAGAAACTCCAGCTACTACAGAACTGTAACGACCGGACTGATCGTTTTGAGATTTTTGCACTTTGATCGCTAGTTCTCGGGCACGACTTTCCCCGTGTAAGGTATTATGACCGATATAGATCGTTGGTTTTGGTTTCAGGAAAATCAGAATGAATTGGAAAGAACAGATTCAGTTGAAAGCTAGGAATTTGAAAGGTTTGACCAAGAGTTGACTTATTTGTGTATGAGCTAGAATTAGAATTTTTATGATTTGTTTAGCTTCGTTATATGATTTATGACTTACGATTGCAATCAGAATTGGTTTTGGAGTTCCGATGTAGAATTAGGCTTGAATTGACCAAGTTAGCATTATGGCGAATTCCGATTGATAAGTGAGATTTTGATCCGAGGGTCGGAATGGAATTTCGAGAGTTGCTGTAGCTTTGATATGTCAATTGGGATGTATGTGCAAATTTTCAGGTCATTCGGACGTAGTTTGGATGGGTTTTTTTATCAAAAGAGTATTTCATAAGTTTTTGGAAAAATTAGGCTTGAATTCGATGAGTTTTGAGTAATTTGATGTTGTTTGAGGTGTTTTGATGATTGTAACAAGTTTGAATGAGGTTTTAGGATGTGTTGGAGGCTCTGGTGGAGGTCCCGGGGGTCTTGGGTGAGTTTCGGATGGTCAATCGAACAATTTTTGGTATTTTTGAAGTTGCAGATTTTTGTGTTCAGTTGTTGCAGAAATTAAGCTTTCGCGATCGCGTGGGGTGCATCGCGATCGTGTAGAAGGATTGAGGAAGGCCAGGATTTAGCCTTCGCGTTTGCGATAAAGGCATCGCGTTCGCGGAAGGCTGGGATGTAATGCATCGCGTTCGCGTGAGTGCAATCGCGATCGCATAGAGGGATTTGGGGTCTAAGGATCTTTGTATATCGCGTTCACGTGTATTTATCTGCATTCGTGTAGGTTTGCAGTTCTGAGTATCGCGTTCGCATAGACCTCACCGGTGTTCGCATAGAGTAAATTGGAGGGCTTGGTGATTTGTGCTTCGTGATCGCGTGGCTGGTGCCGCGATCGCGTGGCTGGTGCCGCGATCGCGATAAAGGAACGGTCGGTGCTGGGCAGAATGTTTTACGTCATTTCATCCGCGATTTTGGGTCTCATTACCCCCATTGTTGATCATTGTGAGAGCTTTTTGAAGGAAATTAAAGAGGGATTCAAGAGGAGTCGACTGGAGGTAAGAATCTTGGTCTTAAAACTCGTTTCTATTGTGAAATCCACCAAGAAATTCATGGAAACTAAGCTAAAATGGAAGAAACTAGGGCTTGGGATTTTGAAATTTGATTTAGGGATTTGAAGGACCATTTGAGGTCGGATTTGAGAACTTTTGGTATGTATGAACACATAAGGAGATAAGGAACCCATTGATGTGAAAATTACTGAGTTTCGAGGAGTGGGCCCGGGGCTCGAATTTTGGCAATTTCGGGATTTGTGCCCCTTATTGATTGTTTTTGCTTGGGCTTTGTTTCCTTAGCATATTGTGATGTATTCGTTCTGATTTTGGATAGATTCGACGTGCGTGGAGGCCGATTTGAGAAGCAAAGGCGTCAAGAGCTAGGGATTTTGCTGGTTCGAGGTGAGTAATGATTGTAAATGATATTTTGAGGGTTTTAAACTCCGGATTTGCACATCGTAGTGCTATATTGAGGTGACTTGCACGACGAAAAGCGAGCGTGGGGTAGAGCACCATTGGTGATTGTGACTTGGTCCATCCCGATTGATGAATAACCATGTATTTGACTAAAACTTACTTGTTATCATTATGATTTGGGTTGATTGCCATATTCGGGCTTCGTGCCAACTATTTGCACCCTTAGGGGATTATGATCATTGTTTCCTCACTGTTTTAACTCATTACATGAACTCAATCATGCTATTTTCTACTGTTTTACAACTCAGCCATTTTTGCTCAGTTTTGAGACTTAAATGATACTTCTAAATGATGTTTTGGGCTGAGAAGTACTATTTTACTAATGCCCTAGAGGCTTGTGATGATTTTATCTGACTGAGTGAGGGCGAGAGCCTGTGTTGTGAGGATAGTTATGGGATCGGGATGCGCGCCGCAACAGTGTTATACTGGTACCGATATAAGGCCGAGGGCCTGGATTTGATACCATGAAATGGCTTGATATTGCGTTTGGCCCGTAAGGATCCCTCTCGGAGTCTGCACACCCCCAGTGAGTGCTGGTAATGAAATATATAGATCAGGCTGCATGCCACAACGATAAATGGATCGGGCTGCACGCCGCAACGGTTACTATATGATACTGATCTAGGTGTTTACTTTGTTTCATTTGTCTGCCATTATCTGTTGTCTGTGTTACTTCACGGGGTATCTACCTAATTACCTGGCATTATCTGTTGAGTGAGTGTTGTGCCCGAGGAGCAGATTTATGTGCTTATCTGCACTAATTGCTTTGCATTTATTTGCATAACTGTTGAAAAGGCCATTTTCAAAAGAGGTTTAAACTGAGCTAAGATGTTTTCTAAAGATTTCACAGCTTCACTGCCTTTTTCTCAAGGGGTTTTATACTGCTTCTATACAGCATGATGATTTGCCTTACCTGATTTCTTACTGCTCAGTTATTATTTACCTTTATTACTCACTGAGTTGGAGTACTCACTTTACTCTCTGCACCTTGCGTGCAGATGCAGGCACTTGTTCCCCCAGTAGTGGGTTTTGAGCTTATCGGAGGCCAAGTTATCAGAGTTTAGCGAGGTGATTGCCAGCGTTCGTAGCACCGCATTTCTTCCTTTGTTTATCAGTCCTATTTTGTATATTTCTGTCTTCGTAGTTGTATGCATACCTTAATAGATGCTCGTGACTTGTGACACCCCGGTTTGGGCTGTGTTGGGTTGTACTACTGCTTGTTATTATCATTAAATCATATTTAAATTTCTTATGAACTGTTCAACTATTTTAAAAGAATTAATTAGGTTTAGTTGGCTGGCCTTGTCCCCATGAGAGTTGCCATCACGATCGGGTCTAGGTTTGGGTCATGACAAGTTGGTATCATAGCCTAGGTTACATAGGTCTCGCAAGTCATGAACCGGTTTAGTAGAGTCTCGCATATCAGTACGGAGACGCCTGTATTTATCCTCGAGAAATTGCATAACCTTTAGGACAACTTCACATTCTTGAATTCTTGTCGTGCGTCCTTGATTCAACTTGAAAGGTAACTCTTGAAATTCCTTCCACGCGTTCGCATGCGTGCATGAGCGCTCAGTATCAGATGTGCCTTGATGGCTTGTGATTCCCTGATTGAGGGGCAAGACGTAATCTCTGTGAGTTTATGTTGGGCCAGTCTGGTGGACTTGAGGCCGGATCTTTGCCTCTAGCTTGAGCACCGAGGTGCTAATTGTGTGAACAAGTATTTTTGAACTTATATGTTCGGTATTGTCCCTATTAGTAGGAGTGATGGTTGGGTAACTATGTGATGAGTATGTTAGTACTGTGAGGTGTATCTATATGACTTGGAAGTGACGAAGAAGGTCTACAGGATGATAGAAGGACTATTAGGTGCTTGAACTACATCGTGATTCGAGGTATAGCCTTGATTTATGGGCGTGTGAAAGATCTTTTCGTATTTTCCAGTTGAGGGTGAAGTAAATTTTATGTTGCGGTACGAGTTCAGACTCGGGAAGGCTAAGTGACTGCGTACAGTTTATGTTGGTGAAAAGTATACAAAAATGTTAACTGAAGGAAGAGCAGGTGGGTTATCTCCTGCGAAGAGTTCTGGGGTGGTGTGACCCTTATATGATTGTAGAATATTTCTGGTATAGGTGAAATGTAAGTGTTGAAATTTGAATTTTGGGTCGCTTAAGAGAGTGGGCTTAACTGTTGCGAGAATGAGTGCTAGATTTTTCGAATACTTAAAGTGCTAGATGATTTGTGTTTACACAAGCTTACAAGGATTTGAGTTTAATCTCACTATGGTATTGTGGCATCAATAGAGTATAAGTGTTATGAGTTATCGATTGTATTATGATCTATGGCTCCGAACCAAGTGGGGGAGTCTGCTGTGAGTAGTTGGTTGCACGGTTAGGTGCTATGTTGGTTCCAGTTTTAGGCATGCGAGCGAATCAGTTATGGCTAGCGCGGATAGAGACCGAGGATGGTTCGAGTAAAGGAAGAATTTTGGCAAAGGTCATATTATGCTTCATAGGGTAAGAGAATCATGGGATGTCTTAAGTTGTTGTTGATAAGGAATGCTCAGTGCATTGAGCAGGAAGTTGCTTGGTTGTATTGGGATGAGAATTTCATTTTGCGGTGCTGAAGTGCCAATAAGGCACGGGTGGTTCTGTTCGTTAGGCTAGGTAAATTACTGTTGAATAAGAGTGAATGACTCTCGAGAATGGTTCTAATGTGTTCAAGATTCTACATGTAACAATCTAGTGTCTTAAAGTTGTATACGTGGTTAGAAACTGAGTTTTATTGGAAAAGGTCAAGACTTGTGGTATTTCTATGTTAATTATAGGATTCTATGTATCAGTATCAGGAAAGTAAAGGTAACGGATTTAGGTTCGCAAGAAGTTGTTCATAGTGAAGTATTCTGGAATGTGGTGTTTCTAGGAATGTTTAAGAAAGTATTCAGCGATGCATGAGCCTTCGATGGTGTGGCTGTATGATTGGTTCCGTGTGGTAAGTCTGATTTGAGGATTGGGGCGCTACAACAAAAAAGAAATATCAAGTTGAAGATGAATCGAAAGGAAATTTAGATAGATTTGGTAATTTAGTAGTAGACCGGACCGGTATGGTAAGGATATGATTAATACTTTGTATGTGTTTGAAGTGATGAGTTCTTACAAGTATTCTGCAGCAATGCTCTTAGGTTTTGATGGCTTTCTTATCTTGGTCGAGTTAGAAGAATTAAATCCTGGCAGGTCTGATTTGTGCAAAGGGAACTCAGAGAGTTCTTGATGGTTCTTACCGTGGTTTGGAGATGTATATCTTCTATGGGCATGTGGAGCATGGGATGTATAGTGATTTTTCTTCTAGATGGGACTAATGGGAGGTTCTGGACTAGTTGAGTACGTAGATGTCTGTGGCTCGGAAGAGAGATGAAGTTCTCATGTTATCCTAGGATGGTATGGTATATGCGGGTTGTTGTAGAGGATTGAGATTTGCATGTGTAAAGTTTCAGTTTAGTTCTGAAATGAAGTTCATAAAACTCTTAGGCAGCGGGTAGCCTCAAATGATTAAGGAAATGGTATTGTTAATTGGAAGTGATTTGACGAGAGTATATGTTTCAGAAAAAGAGAAATGTGATTAAGTCGATGGCACTTTGGTAGTATTGCGGCACTTTCAGGATGGATCGACTGCTGATATTCGAGTTCGCTTGGTGGCATAGAAGAATTTTTTAGTATCTCTCGTGAAATGATTGGGTATTAGAGGTGTGGCATGTATTCGGATGGCGGAATTGGGATCGGATATGGTGATCCATGTGTCGTGTGGATTGGAGATGGAAGTTCTTATATTCAGGCTATGTTATGGTTGTGGACCATGTGTATTGGCACTGTTTAGCGACTATCAAGATTTGGGAGGCCCGAGTGGATATTTCGTTGCTTGTTATGTTAGATATTGGATATGATATTGGGGTTAGTGTCTCCATGTTGGATTATTCTGGACTATTTACGGGCTATGTCGAAACTACCATGGTTTGAGTGGTGAGGTGCGTTGGAGTATATCCTGGTAGAGTGGTTTTACATTTCGAAGACCCAGCAGACGGTTAGGAAGGATTGTCTTTCTTACTTGGGCTCTTGTGATGAGTGTTAGTGTTGAGGCTCCTTATATTGATTCAGTTCCGGTGTTGAGGGACTTTTCGAATGTGTTTCTTGTGGCCAGGCATGTCGCTGGGTGAGGTTGTGGATTTTGGTATTGATTTGGTGCTAGGCACCATATCGTATGGATCTGGCAGGAGTTATAGTAGTGGAAGGAGCAGCTTCAGGCTTCCTTGGCAAGGAGGTCATTGGCAGGCCAATATAGATGTGTGTTCTAGCTTGAGTCGGCTTGGTTGGCCCCGAATTGTATTGTTGAGGGATAGTTGATCCGACCACTATTGAGCTTACTAGTGATCTGGGAGATCTATGAGTTTCCTTTCTGTGTTGCGAGACATTATGATTTGTTGTCTATGGGCACATATGGTGCGGTTCTATTGGGGCTCATATTGGAAGTCGAGCGGGGAGAATAATTGGGTGTTGCTGAGTGAATGGCGTATCGTTTATGTCCTATCTGGCTTGCATAGTATATGTTACTTATTTCACTGAGGGTGTAATGATTTGCTTTGGTTCTAGACATCATATTGTGCGTTGTTGTCAATTTCGAGCATAGCAAATTGAGGTGTCTCATGTAGAGCCATGTTTGGTTAGGATTGCGCATTGCAGCAAAGCTATATGGAGATATGACCTTGCGGGTTAGATTCGTGTGTTCTATTTCTATGATGCGAGACGGGTTCTCAGCCATGTGTTGTGATGATACTTGTGAGCTTGAGGTACAGCTCTTTCGTTTGAGTCAGTTTCATGATGTGAGTATGTTCGGATTGTTGCTTATTGGTGCGCGGACTGTGCAAGTTGTGGATTTAGCTTGTCTGGGTGTGTCATGTCACCAGAGTAATTGTGTTGGATTAGATGAGGTCGTTGGGGTGTGTAATGAATACAAACGGATTCGATTTCAGCATGTTTGATGGATAAATATCAAGGTTCGGTTCAGAAATTTGCTATGGTCCTTGCCAAAGGAGAAGTAACCTTATGGATGACTGATCTGAGAAATGGTTATGGTTTATTGCGTGTTTCATTTATCATTGGCAGTATATGGAAGAGTTAGAATGAGACTTTAGTTGATAAGAGGTTTTCTACCAGTATTCAGGTGTTGCGTGCAGCTACTGTGAATGGAAATTATCACTACATGTGTCTGAGTTACGTGGTATATCAGATAATTGCACTTGAGGTTGCAGGCAGGGGTTATTACAGTTAGTTCGGGCCTATTCAGAGTATAGATGTGAGGTTTAAATCGTATTGATGGGTTCGGAAGTGAAAATGTAGTTCTATGATTTATGGGCTAGACTGGATTGTGTAATTTCAGTTAAAAGGTGTTATCGGACCCATATGAGATAGGGTGATGTGGGATCACCCCCAAGTATATGCATGGTAAGGTTATTCAGCGATTGGTTGGCTTTTAGAACAACTCTAGGTACGTTCAAGGACAAACGTGCGTTTAAGTGGAGGAGGATATAACGACCCGACTGGTCGTTTTGAGGTTTTTACACTTTGATCGCCAGTTCTCGGGCACGACTTGCCCCTTTTAAGGTATTATCACTGATATAGATCGTTGGTTTTGGTTTTAGGAAAATCGGAATGAATTTGAAAGAACAGTTTCGGCTAAAAGCTTGGAATTTGAAAGGTTTGACCAAGAGTTGACTTATTTGTATATGATCTCGGATCGAAATTTTTATGATTTTAGCTGCATTAGGTAATTTATGACTTACGAGTGCAATCAGAATTGGTTTTGGAGGTTCAGTGTAGAATTAGGCTTGAATTGACGAAGTTAGTATTATGGCAAATTCTGGTTGATAAGTGAGATTTTGATCTGAGGGTTGGAATGGAATTCCGAGAGTTGTTGTAGCTTTGTTATGTCAATTGGGATGTGTGTGCAAAATTTCAGGTCATTCGGACGTAGTTTGGTTGGGTTTTTTATCGAAAGTGTATTTCAGAAGTTTTTGGAAAACTTAGGCTTGAATTCAATAAGTTTTGGGTAATTTGATGTTGTTTGAATGAGGTTTTAGGATGTGTTAGTGGCTTTGGTGGAGGTCCTGGGGGTCTCAGGTGAGTTTCGGATGGTCAATCAGACCATTTTTGCTATTTTTAAAGTTGCAGATTTTTGTGTTCAGTTGTTGCAGAAATTAAGCTTTCGCGATCGCGTAGAAGGATTGAGGAAGGCCAGGAATTTAGCCTTCGCGTTCGCGATAAGGGCATCACTTTCACGGAAGGCCGGGATGTAATGCAACGCGTACGCGTGAGTGCAATCACGATCGCATAGAGGAATTTGGGGTCTAAGGATCTTTGTGCATCGCGTTCGCGTGGATTTATCCGCATTCGTGTAGGTTTGCAGTTCTGAGTATCGCGTTCGTGTGGACCTCACCGCGTTCGCGTAGAGTAAATTGGAGGGCCTGGTGATTTGTGCTTCGCGATCGCGTGGCTGGTGCCGCAATCGCGATGAAGGAACGATCAGTGCTGGGCAGAATGTTTTAAGTCATTTCATCCGCGATTTTGGGGCTCATTTCCCCCATTGTTGATCATTGTAAGAGCTTTTTGAAGGAAATTAAAGAGGGATTCAAGAGGAATCGATTGGAGGTAAGAATCTTGGTCTTAAAACTCGTTTCTATTGTGAAATCCACCTAGAAATTCATGGAAAGTAAGCTAAAATGGAAGAAACTAGGGCTTGGGATTTTGAAATTTGATTTAGGGATTTGAAGGACCATTTGAGGCCGGTTTGAAAACTTTTGGTATGTATGAACTCGTGAGGAGATAAGGAACCCGTTGATGTGAAAATTACTGAGTTTCGAGGAGTGGGCCCGGGGCTTGGGTTTTGGTAATTTCGGGATTTGTGTCCTTTTTTGATTGTTTTCGCTTGGGCTTTGTTCCCTTAGCATATTGTGATGTATTCGTTCTGATTTTGGATAGATTCGACGTGCGTGGAGACCGATTTGAGAGGCAAAATCGTTGCGAGGTAGGGATTTTGCCGGTTTGAAGTGAGTAATAATTGTAAATGATATTACGAGGGTTTGAAACCCCGGATTTGCACATCGTAGTGCTATATTTAGGTGACTTGCACGCCGAAAAGCGAGCGTGGGGTAGAGCACCATTGGGGATTGTGACTTGGTCTGTCCCGGTTGATGAATTTACCGTTTATTTGACTAAAACTTACTTGTTATCATCATGATTTGGGCTGATTGCCATATTTGAATTTTGTGCCAACTATTTGCGCCCTTCGGGGATTATGATCATTGTTTCCTCAATGTTTTGACTCATTACTTGAACTCAGTCATGCTGTTTTACAACTCAGCCATTTTTGCTCAGTTTTGAGACTTAAATTTTAATTCTAAATGATGTTTTGGGCTGAGAACTATTGTTTTACTAATGCCCGAGAGGCTTGTGATGATTTTATCTGACTGAGTGAAACTAAGGGCATGTGTTGTGAGGATAGTTATGGGATCAGGATGCGCGTCGCAACAGGGTTATACTGGTACCGATATAAGGCTGAGGCCCTGGATTTGATGCCACGAGATGGCTTGATATTGTGCGGCCGTAAGGGGCCTCACCCGGAGGCTGCACACCCCCAGTGAGCACCGTCGATGAAATACATGGATCGGGCTGCACGCCGCAGCGATATATGGATCGGGATGCTCGCCGAAGTGGTTACTATATGATACTGGTCTAGGTGTTTACTTTGTTTCATTTGTCTGCCATTATTTGTTGTCAGTGTTACTTCACGGGGTATCTACCTGATTGCCTAGCATTATCTGTTGAGTGAGTGTTGTGCCTGAGGGACTAATTTATGTGCTTACCTGCACTAATTGCTTTGCATTCATTTGCATAACTGTTGAAAAAGCCATTTTCAAAAGAGGTTTAAACTGAGCTAAGATGTTTTCTAAAGATTTCACAGTTTCACTGCCTTTTTCTCAAGGGGTTTTATATTCCTTCTATACAGCATGACGATTTGCCTTACGTGATTTCTTACTGCTCCAGTTATTATTTACCTTTTTACTCACTGAGTTGGAGTACTCACTTTGCTTCTTGCACCTCGCGTGCAGATGAAGGTACTTGTTCCCCCGGTAGCGGGTTTTGAGCTGATCGGAAGTTAAGTTATCGGATTTTAACGAGGTGACTGCAAGCATTTTCAGACTTCATAGCTGTATTCATACCTTAATTGATGCTCGTGACTTTTGACACCCCGGTTTGGGCTGTGTCGGGTTGTACTTCCGCTAGTTATTATCATTAAATCATATTTAAACTGCTTGTGAACTGTTCAACTATTTTAAAAGGATGAATTGGGTTTAGTTGGCTGGCCTTGTCCCCATGAGATGTGCCATCACGACCGGGTCTGGGTTTGGTTCGTGACAAGAACAGCTCAAAAGGGCAGCTGACAACAAAGTCTCAAGCTGGGGAGTCAAGTCTACGAGCTGGACTAATCGCCAGATGCACCTGCCTCAAATCATGTACAATCAAGTACAAAAGTGTAGCGTGAGTATATAAAAATATGTACCCAGTAAGTATCTCGTCAAACCTCGAAAAAGTAGTAACGAGGGGTCGACTTTGAAACTTACTAGGGCCAACAATATAATAATATGAAGTTCCAATTCTTAAATCATAATGTATGTAGATAACAACAAGCTCAAACAAGAATAATAACTGGAAAATCCATCCATCATATTAAAGAAGTCAAGGCACTTTCTTTATTTAAAAAAAGTGACATTTCAAGCAACAAATTGTACAAACTATAAAGAATTCCATTTCTATTATCACACACAAATACCACCGAGAACGTTTGGCCTAATCCAACATAAAAGTAATTGTGCACTGCCGAGGGTCGAATGGCGTGAACCATAGATGCATCTATTCTCCCCGCTCGCGAATGATACATGTGACGCGATCAAAACATAACCCCACTCGCAAATCATACGTGTGATGCGGTCAAGCAAAATTTTATCATTTAAGTCATAACTTGTTCGTGATTCTTTTTTAAAAATGAAGACAATTCAACTTGAAGCATTTAAACCCTTAGAAATTCTCAACTTAATTCCTTTTGTTACAATTAACACATATAATCAAATAATGGTGCCCACAGAGCATAGTGTAAACCTAAAACTATCCGGACATAACAGAAATAGTAGCTACGCACGGTCTCTCGTCACTTCATGCATATCCCATAAATAACCATATATTAATTAAGTTTACCTATAGGGAAATTTCCCTCTTACAAGTTAGAAAAGAGACCTACCTTGCTTCAAAATGGAACGACCCGGCCGGTCGTTTTATGAGTTACAGCCCCTGTTTCCCCCATTTCTACTTCCTTATGTGTTGTTCAATTGTATTTCATCATATCGTGTTGGTTGTTCTGTGTTTGTAGTGGTCTTGGAGAGGAATGAGACACTTAGTCTTTTATTCAGAAGCTTAAGTTGGAAAAAGCCAACCGGATATTGACTTATGTGTAGAAGGTCTCAGATATAAATTCTGATGGTTCGGATAGCTTCGTTGGGTGATTTCTAACTTAGGTGTGTTTGGAATGTAATTTGGAGGTCCGAGGTAGAATTAGGCTTGAATTGGCAAAATTCGAAATTTGGCATTTTTTGGTGCAGTGGAAATCTTGATATCGAGGTCGAAATGAAATTCCGAAAATTGGAGTAGGTCCATTATGTCATTTGAGATATGTGTGCAAAATTTCAGGTCATTCCGGTGAGGTTTGATAGGTTTCAACATCGTTTGCAGAATTCAAAAGTTTGAAAATCCTTAGGCTTGAATCCGAGGGTGATTTGATGTTTTGATGTTATTTTGAGTGTTCCAAATTTTGGAATAAGTTTGAATGGTGATATGTGACTTGTTCTATATTTGGTTGACGTCCCAAGGGCCTCAGGTTGATTTCGGGAGGTTGATGCATCAAGAATGGGATTTGAGGAAGTGCTGAAGAATTCTTTAAGTTGTCATAACCATACCTATGGAGTGGGGACCGTAGGTGCGAAGTCTGCAGAAATGAGGGAACATCCACAGATGCAGCAATAGGTGAGAAGGCCAGGAGCCGCAGGTGCGGAAGAAGGAACGCACCTACATGACCTCAGGTGCAGGTATGAGGATGTAGATGCGGTTAAGGGAGAATAAGTGAAAACAGCGGATGTGGTAGGTTTGACCGCAGAAGCGGCATCGTAGAAGCGACTGAACCACAAAAGCGGAAGTGCTAGGCAAAAATGTATATAAGTTCTCCTTCGCGAATTTAAGTCCATCTTCCACCATTTTTGGAAGATTTTGGAGCTCCAAACAGTGATTTCAAGGGGTAATCGAGGTGTATCAGTGAGGTAAGCTACTTGGGCTTTGTATTTTGTGTTTGTGATGATTTTTCAACTACCTAATCATGAAATTAGTGGGGAATTTGGGGTGAAGTTGAAGGATTAGTGCTTGAGTTTTGGAGAGCTTTGTTTGGGATTTGAGGGGCCATTTGATATCCAATTTTGATGGTTTTGATATGTATAGACTCGGGAGTGAAAGGAGTTTCTAGTTTTGTAATTCTTGTTGGATTCCGAGATGTGGCCCCGAGGGACGGGTTTGAGTCCAGTTCGGGATTTTTGGTCTAATTTGATTATTTTTATGTGAAATTCATTCCTTTAGCGTATATTGGTTATAATATACTGATTTTGGTTAGATTTGGAGCATTTGGAGGCCGAGTCGAGAGGCAAGGGCATCGCGGGTTTGAGTTTTGTCTGGTTTGAGGTAAGTAATGACTGTAAATCTTGTCATGAGGGGAAACCCCTAATTTCACATCGTTTCACTATTATGAGGTGACTCACATGCTAGATGACAAGAGTGAGGGCATGCACCATTGGGGATCGTGACTTGGTCCATCCTATAGCAACTATTAAGTTGTGTATTTGACTGAAAATTATCTGATACTTATGTATTTTAGAAAGTGTTACTATGTTGTGGGTTGAATGACATATTTGGGCCTTGTGCCAAGCCGTATGGAACTTTAGAGGATTTTTACTATTATTCCTCACAGTTTTGATTTAATATGTGTACTCAGTCATGCTATGTTTTACTAATTTCATAACTCAGCCTTATTTACTCCGTTTAGGCATAAAATGATATTTTGGGTTGAGCCTCGTGTTTTGCTGTTAGCCCGAGTGGCTTGAGATATTTTTGATTGAGTGAGGCCAAGGGCATGTATTGTAAGGATATCATGGGATCGGGCTTGCCGCAACATGTTGTACTGATTTGTGATATATGAGAGGCCGACGGCCTGATTTATTATGCCACGAGATGGCTTGTTATAGCGCTTGGGCTGTAGGAGATCCTCCGGAGTCTATACACCCCCAATGAGCACGGGTACCCTGAGTAAGTGTTATGATGTTGCCCGAGGGATTGTTCTTGATTCATGTAATGCCCACGGGGCTGATTACGAATGATTGTGAGGTTGCGCGAGGGGCAGAATATGAGTGATGTTATGCCCGAGGGGCGGTTTATGATACATTCCATTTATGATTTTTATCATTTTACTCTAAGCTTCATTGAACTTCTGTTGAAGCTGCTAGAAAGACATATTTCAAAGGATTTTTACTGAAATTGGATTTTTAACTAGATGATATGATTTATATACTATTTTGAAAACACATTATACTTACTGTGGTATTATGACATGTATTTATGTGTTTCTTACTGCTCGATCTTTATTTACTTTTATTACTTACTGAGTTGACGTGCTCTCATTACTCCCTACACCTTGTGTACAGATCCTGAAGTTGCGGGTTGTGATAGCGAACGCTAATCCTCCATCCATCGCGGATATCCGGAGTCGGCAAGGTAGCTGCATGACGATCGCAGTCTTGCTTTTCTCCCTCGTATCTTCCTTGGACTATATTAGTATTTTCCAGACTGTTATAGTCTTAGTTGTATTCAGACAGTCCTTAGTAGATGCTCGTGACTTGTGACACCCTAATGTCAGACTTATGTTTCTTCCGCACTTGTTATTTAGACTCATGTTATGAATTTTTTTATTTTAATAGCTTCAAATATCTTTATTATGAAATATTGGTTTGATCTGGGATTGTGTCAGCTGGCCTAGTTTCATGATAGGTTCCATCACGACCAGATTAGTTTTGGGGTCGTGACAAGTTGGTATTAGAGAGCAGGTTACATAGGTCTCACGAGTTATAAAAGGGTTTAGTAGAGTCTTGCGGATTGGTACGGAGACGTTCGTACTTATCTTCGAGAGGCTGCAGAACCTTTAGGAAAAACTTGACATTCTTGAATTCTTATCGTGCGACTATGTTGATTCTGGTAACTAAACTTATGTTATTCTATTCTCTCACATATGGTGAAGACACGTGCTACCGGTTAGGACGGACGACCACTAGTACCACCAGTTTGGGCCACTAGATGCCGAGGTTGCGGTCAAGGTCGTGGTAGGGGCAGAGGTGTAGCCCATACAGCAGCGAGGGCAACACCTGCAGATCTACCAGTCGCCCCAATTCACGATCAGGTCCCAGTTGCAGATGCTCTAGCAGGACTAGCTCAGGCACCGGTTGTGCATATTGTTATCCCAGGCCTTCAGGAGGCGCTAGCCCATATTCTATCAGTGTGCACTGTTCTAGCTCAGACGGTCTCAGTTACTACGGCCACAGCTACTTCTCAGGCCAGGGGAGGCACTCAGACTCCCATCGCTCGCACACCTGAGCAGGTTGTACAGGGACTTCAGACACTGGGGGCACCTCCAACACAGCCCGAGGAAGAGCAACGTAGATTGGAGAGGTTTGGGAGACTCCAGCCTTCGTCATTTAGTGGTGCTAAGGATGAAGATGCACATGGTTTCTTGGATAAGTATTAGAGGATGATTCAAACCGCGGGTATTCTAGAGACCAGCGGTGTCTCATTCACTAGTTTCTAGCTCTTCGGGGATTCACTTAGTTGGTATGAAGCTTACAAGAGGCGTAGGCCGATTGGTGCAGTGCCCCTTTCTTGGCAGCAGTTCTCCGTTCTCTTTCTGGAGAAGATAGTACCTGAGTCTCGTCGAGAGGAGCTACGCAGGCATTTCGAGCAGCTTTGTTAGGGTGATAGGTATGTTACACAGTATGAGATGAAGTTCTCCGAGTTGGCTCGTCATGCGGTCTAGTTGGTTCCCATAGATCGAGAGAGGATCAGCAGGTTTATAGATGGCTTCGATTTTCATCTTCGATTGCTTATGACTGGGGAGAGAGTATCCGGTGCTACTTTTGATGAGGTTGTGTACATAGCTCGACAGATTGAGATGGTCGTGGTCAGGAGAGGGTTGGGAGGGAGGACAAGAGGCCTCGTGGTCAGGGTGGATTAAGTGGTGCTCTTCATGGGGTTAGTTTCAGCACGTCAGAGGCCATCCATTGAGTCATGCTCAGTCAGCTCGCCCAGTTTATCATAGGGCATCATCAGGCCATGGTTCTCACGATCCTCATCAGGATCATTCATCATTTAGTGCCCTTCCAGCCTAGAGTTTGTCCCGTGCTCCATCAGTTGAAGGATCTTCTGTGCCAGGCTCTTCTACTAGTCATTTCGATGCTAGGGGTTTCCTTCGGTCCCCGTCTCTAGCACCAGGGGGTTGTTATGAGTGTGGAGAGTTGGGGCATATATGGAGGCAGTGTCCTCGTCGTAATAGGGGTCCACCTCAGTAGAGGAGTCAGCCATCGACTTCAGCACCAGTTACTTCTCCACCCACCCAGTCAGTTAGGGGTCACCCCAGAGGGGGAGGTCGATCAGGTAGTGGTCAGGCCCGTTTCTATACAATCCCAGCCAGACCAGATGTTATTACTTCAGATGCTGTAATTACAGGTATTGTTTCAGTCTGCCACAGAGATGCCTCTGTGTTATTTAACCGTGGTTCCACTTTTTCATGTGTCATCATATTTTGCTCGATATTTAGATATGCCTCGTGAGTCTCTTCTGTTCGTGTATCTACTCTAGTGGGCTATCATTGTGGATCGTGTATATCGGGCGTTTATGGTGACTATTTGGGGTTTGGAGACCCGAGTGGACCTTATGTTGCTTTGTATGGTAGATTTTGATGTGATATTGGTCATGGATTGGTTATCTTCATGTCATCCTATTTTGTATTGTCATGCTAAGACGGTGACATTGGCTATGACGGGTGTGCCAGGGATTAAGTGGCGTTGTTCGACCGATTTTATTCCTAGTAGGGTAATTTTGTTTTTGAAGGCCTAGCGGATGGTTGGGAGGGGTTGTCTTTCTTATTTGTCCTTCGTGAGGAATGTCAATGGAGAGGCTCCTACCATTAGTTCAGTCTCGGTAGTGAGGGACCTTTCGGATGTGTTCCCTGAATATTTGTCGGGCATGCCACCGGATAAGGATATTGATTTTGGTATTGATTTGGTGTCGGGCACTCAGCCCATTTCTATTCCACTGTATCTATGGCACTAGCAAAGTTGAAGGAGCAGCTTCAGGAACTCCTTGATAAGGGGTTTATTCGGCCTAGTGTGTCGCCTTGGGGTGCGCCTATACTATTTGTGAAGAAGAAGGATGGCACGATAAGGAGGTGCATTGATTATAGGGAGTTGAACAAAGTCACAATCAAGAACATGTATCATTTGCCTCGTATCGATGATTTATTTGATCGGCTTCAGGGAGCGAGGCTGTTCTCCAAGATTGATCTCAGGTCGGGGTATCACCAGTTGAACATCAAGGACTCGGATATTCTTAAGACAGCTTTCAAGACCTGATATGGTCATTATAAGTTCCTTGTGATGTCTTTTGTGCTGACCAATTCCCCAGCAGCATTCATGCATTTGATGAACAGCGTGTTTCGGTCCTATCTCGACTCGTTTGATATTGTATTCATTGATGATATATTGGTGTACTCACGTAATCAATAGGAGGACACCGATCATTTGAGAGTCGTATTGCAGCGGTTGATAGAGGAGAAGATTTATGCAAAGTTCTCCAAGTGTGAGTTTTGGCTCAGTTTAATGGCTTTCTTGGGGCACGTGGTGTCTAGTGTGGGTATTCAGGTTGATCCAAAGAAGATAGAGGCAGTTCAGAGTTGGCATAAATCGTCCTTCGCTATAGAGATTCGCATTTCTTGGCTTGGTGGGTTATTAGCTTCGGTTCGTTCAAGGATTTTCATATATTGCATCACCCTTGACCAAATTGACTCAAAAGGGTGCTCCTTTCATGTGGTCGGATGAGTGTGAGGCAAGCTTTCGGAAGCTCAAGACTGCCTTGACCACAACTATAGTGTTAGTTTTACCATCAACTTCAGGTTCTTATACGGTATATTATGATGTTTCTCGAGTTTTTATTGGGTGTGTGTTGATGTAGGAGGGTAGAGTGATTGCCTATGCTTCTCCTCAATTGAAGCCCCATGAGAAGAACTACCCTATTCATGATTTGGACTTGGCTTCCATTGTTCACTCATTGAAGATTTGGAGGCATTATCTCTATGGCGTGTCTTGTGAGGTGTTTACTGATTATCGTAGCCTCTAACACTTGTTCAAGTAGAGGGATCTCAATTTGAGGCAGCGGAGATGGTTGGAGCTGCTAAAGGACTATAATATTACTATTTTGTACCATCCGGGGAAAGCCAATGTAATGGTCGATGCTTTGAGTAGGAAGGCGGTGAGTATGGGCAGTTTGGCATATATTCCTGTTGGGGAGAGACCTCTTGCAGTTGATGTTCAGGCCTTGGACAATCGTTTGTGAGGTTGGATATTTCGGAGCCTAGTCGGATTCTAGCTTGTATGGTTTCTCAGTCTTCCTTATTTGACGCATCAGAGAGTGCCAGTATGATCCTCATTTACTTGTCCTCAAGGACAGAGTTCAGCACGATGATGCCAGAGATGTGACTATTGGTGATGATGGGGTATTGAGGATGTAGGGCCTGATATATGTGCCCAATGTAGATGGGCTTCTGGAGTTGATTCTGAAGGAACTTTATAGCTCACGGTATTCCATCCATCCGGGTGCCGCAAAGATGTATCTAGATTTAGGACAGCACTGCAGGTGGAGAATAATGAAGAAAGATATAGTGGGATCTATACCTCGGTGTCTCAATTGTCAGCAGGTGAAAGATGAGCATCAAAGACAGCGTGTCTTGCTTCAATAGATGGATCTAGAGTGGAAGTGGGAGCGGATCACCATGGATTTCGTAGTTGGACTCCCACGGACTTTGAGGAAGTTTGATGCTATCTGGGTGATTGCGGATCAGCTGACCAAGTTCGCGCACCTCATTCCTGTGTACTACTTATTCTTCACAACGGTTAGCTGAGACTTATATCCGAGAGATTATTTACCTGCATTGTGGCCCAGTTCCCATCATTTCAGATAGAGGTACCCAATTCACTTTACAGTTTTGGAAGGCCGTGAAGTAAGAGTTGGGTACTCAGTTGAGTTGAGCATAGCTTTTCACCCTCAGATGGACGAATAGTCCGAGCGCACTATTCAGATATTTGAGGACATGTTTCGCGCTTGTGTCATTGATTTTGGGGGTTCATGGGACTAGTTTCTACCGCTCATGAAGTTTGCATATAACAACAGTTATCAGTCGAGTATTCAGATGGCTCCATATGAGGCTTTATATGGGAGACAGTGTAGATCTCCAATAGGTTGGTTTGAGCCGGGTGAGGCTAGGCTTTTGGGTACAGACTTCGTATAGGATGCTTTGGACAAGGAGAAAGTAATTCAGGAGCGGCTTCGCACAGCACAGTCGAGATAAAAGAGTTATTTATTGACAGGAAGGTTCTTGATATGTCTTACATGGTTGGGGAGAAAGTTCTACTGAGGTTTCACCCATGAAGGGTATTATGAGATTTGGGAATAAGGGTAAATTGATTCATCGGTTCATCGGGCCTTTTGAGGTGCTTCGGAGGGTTGGGGAGGTGGCTTATAAGCAGGCCTTTCCACCTAGCTTGTCGGGTGTATATCTGGTATTTCATGTTTCTATACTCCGAAAGTATATTGGCAATCCATCCCATGTTTTCATTTTAGCATTGTTTAGTTAGAGGGTGATTTGACTTATGATGTGGAGCTAGTGGTTATTTTAGGGTGGCAGATCCGAAAGTTGAGGTCAAAGGATATAGCTTCAGTGAATGTGCATTGGAGAGGTCAGCCCATGGATGAGGCTACTTAGGAGGCGAGCGGGAGATGGGGAGTAGATATCCATACATGTTTGAGGCTTCAGGTATGTTTCTTGACTCGTACGAGGATGAACGTTTGTTTAAGAGGGGGAGGATGTAACGATCCGGCCGGTCGTTTCATGAGTTACAGCCTCTGTTTCCCCTATTTCTGCTTCTTTATGTGTTGGTCAACTGTATTTCATCATATCGTGTTGGTTGTTCTGTGTTTGGAGTGGTCTTGGAGGGGAATGAGACACTTAGTGTCTTATTCGGAAGCTTAAGTTGGAAAAAGTTAACCAGATGTTGACTTATGTGTAGAAGATCTCGGATGTGAATTATGATGGTCCAGATAGCTTCGTTAGGTGATTTTGGACTTAGGAGAGTGTTTGGAATGTAATTTGGAGGTCTGTGGTAGATTTAGGCTTGAATTGGCGAAATTGAAAATTTGGCATTTTCCGGTCGGCAATCGAAATCTTGATATCGAGATCGGAATGGAATTCTGGAAATTGGAGTAGGTCCTGTTATGTCATTTATAAAGTGTGTGAAAAAGTTCAAGTCATTCAAGCGAGGTTTGATAGGTTTCAGCGTCGTCTGCGGAATTCGGGAGTTTGAAAATCCTTAGGCTTGAATCCGAGGGTAATTTGGTGTTTTGATGTTATTTTGAGTGTTTTGAAGGTTCGAATAAGTTTGAATGGTGATATATGACTTGTTTTTATGTTAGGTTGAGGTCCCGAGGGCCTCGGGTTGATTTCGGGAGGTTGACGGATCAAGGATGGGATTTGAGGAAGTGCTAAAGAATTCCTTCAGCTGTCATAACCGCACCTGCGGAGTGGGGACCGCAGGTGCAAGGTCCGCAAAAGCGAAGGAGAAACCACAAATGCGGCCATAGGTGAGAAGGCCAAGAGCCATAGTTGCGGAAGGAGGAATGCACCTGCGTGACCGCAGGTGCGGGTATGAGGATGCAAATACAATTAAGGGAGAATAAGTGAAAACCGCGGATGCGTTTGGTTTGACCGCAGAAGCGGTGTCGCAAAAGCGACATATGAACCGCAGAAGCGGAAGCGCTGGGAAAAAAAGTATATAAGTTCTCCTTCACAAATTTTAGTCTATCTTCCACCATTTTTGGATGATTTTGGAGCACCAAGCAGTGATTTCAAGAGGGAATCGAGGGGTTTCAGTGAGGTAAACTACTTAGGCTTTGATTTTGTGTTTGTGATGATTTTTCCACTACCTAATCATGAAATTAGTGGGGAATTTGGGATGAAGTTGAAGGATAAAGGCTTGAGTTTTGGAGAGCTTTGATTGGGATTTGAAGGGCCATTTGAGGTCCGATTTTGAAGGTTTTGATATGTATGGACCCGGGACTAAAAGGAGTTTCTAGTTTTGTAATTCTTGTTGGATTTGGAGACGTGGGCCTGGGCCCAGGTTTGAATCTAATTTGGTATTTTTGGTCTAATTTGATTTTTTTCCGTGTGGAATTCATTCCTTTAGCGTATATTGATGATGATATACTGATTTTGGCTAGATTCGGAGCATTTAAAGGCTGAGTCGAGAGGCAAGGGCATCGCGGGTTATAGTTTTGTCCGGTTTGAGGTAAGTAATGATTGTAAATCTTGTCTTGAGGGTATGAAACCCTGGATTTCACATCGTTTCACTACTTTGAGGTGACGCACATGCTAGATGACGAGCGTGAGGGCATACACCATTGGGGATCGTGACTTGGTCCGTCCTGTAGCAACTATTAAGTTGCATATTTGACTGGAAACTATCTGATACTTATGTATTTTAGAATGTATTACTATGTTGTGGGATGAATGCTATATTTTGGCCTTGTGCCAAGTTGTTTGGACCTTTACGGGCTTTTTACTACTATTCCTCACTGTTTTGATTTAATATTTGTACTCAGTCAGGCTATGTTTTACTGATTTCATAACTCAGTCTTATTTACTCCGTTAAGGTATAAAATAATACTTTGGGCTGAGCACCCTGTTTTACGGTTAGCCCGAGTGGCTTGAGAGGTTTCTGACTGAGTGAAGCCAAGTGCCTGTGTTGTGAGGATATCATGGGATCAGGTTGCACGTTGCAGCATATTGTATTGATTATGATATATTAGAGGTCGAGGGCCTAAATTACACGAGATGGATTGTTATAGCGCTTGGACTGTAGGAGCCCCTCCGGAGTCTGTACACCCTCAGTATACGTGGGGTACCCTGAGTGAGTGTTATGATGTTGCCTGAGGGGCTGTTCTTGATTCATGTTGTGCCCCGGGGGCTGATTACTAGTGGTTGTGAGGTTGCCCGAGCGGCAAATTTCGAGTGATGTTATGCTCGAGGGGCAAATTTTGAGTGATGCTATGCCCGAGGGGCGGTTTATGATATATGACATTAATGATTTTCATCATTTTACTCTAAACTTCATTGAAATTCTGTTGAAACTGTTAGAAAGACATTTTTCAAAGGATTTTTACTGAAATTGGATTTTTAAGGAGATGATTTGATTTATATACTATTTTTAAAATATATTGTACTTATTGTGGTGTTATGACGTGGATTTATGTGTTTCTTACTGCTCAGTCTTTATTTACTTTTATTACTTACGAAGTTGGCATACTCACATTACTTCATGCACCTTGTATGCAGATCCAGGAGTTGCAGGTCATGATATCAAGCGATGATCCTTCGTCCGTCGCGGATATCCGGAGTCGGCAAGGTAGCTGAACGGCGATTGCAGCCTTGCTCTTCTCCCTCGTATCTTCCTTGGACAATATTAGTATTTTCCAGACTATGATAGTCTTGGTTGTATTTAGACAGTTCTTAGTAGATGCTCGTGACTTGTGATACCCCGATGTTGGGCTTGTGTTTCTTCTGCACTTGTTATTTAGACTCATGTTATGAAATTTTTAAGAATTACTAGCTTCAAACGTCTTTATTATGAAATATTGGTTTGATTTAGGATTGTGTCGGCTGGCCTAGTTTTATGATAGGTGCCATCACGACCGGGTTAGTTTTGGGGTCGTGACACAAAGCCTACTTCCAAACTCAAGAACGCGCTCAAACCCTTAAATCGGAGCAGAACAGTCTAAAACTATTCAAATAGTGTAAAAACCAATCGTTATAGGTTAAAAAATTCATATTCTAACTATTAAAGTGATTAACCAACCCCAAAGGTAAGATTCCTAAAATTGACCCTCGGGCCCACGTGCCCCAATTCTAGAAATTTCGAAGGAAGTTGTTACCCATAACCTAAGGAACATAAATATATTATTCACTAAGTTTCATGGTCAATTTCGTAGTAAAAATCTCATTCCTGTCGAACCCAAGGTTTTTCATCTAACCCATGATTTCTACCAATTTTCATGTTGGAATCTACCCAAAATTTATGTATTGAACTCACAATAGGTAAAAATTACTTGCCTCCGAAAGCTAGGTGGAAATCCTTCTCAAAAAGCTCCAATAATTGCCCAAAGAGTGAGAGAAAATGAGTGAAAATGGCTCAAGTCCTGTATTAAATGAACCTCAATGCCCTAGCGATTTTTGCACCTGCGGTCCCACTTCTGCGGACGAGGATCTGCTTTTGCGGAGTTGGGCTGGGCCAACTGGGGCCGCACCTATGGACGGATACCCGCTTCTGCGGTCCTCTTCTGCGAAAAAAGAGCCGCATTTGCGGAACCTAGGCTCCTCTCCTTGGGCCGCATCTGCAAGGCTCCAACCGCACCTGCGAGCTCGCGCTTGCGGCTGACCAACTGCTGGTGCGGTTATGATAGCAGTTGGAGCTTCCGCTCTTGCTCAAATTTTCAACTTAGTCCGAGCCCCATCTAATTGATGCTCGGGGCCTCCGGGGCCCCACCCGAATATACCAACAAGTTTGGAATCATAAAACTTACTCCCTCGAAGCCTCGGAATGCCCGAAACAACATTAAAACTAAGAATCACACCCTAAAACCAATTGAATCAAACTTATGAACTTCAAGTTCTTCAATCTACTTCCAATGTGCCAAAACGTACTTATACTGCTCGGAATGATACCAAATTTTGCGTGTAAGTCTTAAATGACATTACGGTACCATCTCGCTCTTGAAATTTTGTTTGGACCTCGATATCACCAAAACCCTCTCTAAACCAAATTTAAAGAACTTCAAAGTTCTTCAAGAATCAATTTTCACTATTATGCGCCAAAACACTCCTGGGTCATCCAAACATACGCTCACGTCTAAAATTATCATACAAACCTATTGGAACAGTCAAATCCTAATTCCAAGATCGTTGACTCAAAATGTTGACCAAAGTCAAACTTGGCCTTTTAAGCCAGCCTTAAGGAACCAAGTGTTCCGATTTCAACCCAAACTCTTCCAAATTCCGAACCAACCATCCCCCCAAGTCATAAATCAGTAAAAGTAAGTACAGAAACTCTTATTTAGGGGAACGGGGTGCTAGAAAGCAAAATGACTAGTCGGGTTGTTATAGTAGTCTTGTGAGGTTAATTTTTTAGGGGTATTTGAGATTAATTAGAGTATTTACTCTAATTCTGTACTCTTATTGGTATAGAAAATTTGCTCCTCTTCGCTTGTAGACGTAGGTCTCTTTGACCGAATCACGTTAAATTTGTGTCTTCTTTATATGTTTTAATTGTCGTTGTTATCAACTTGCATTGTCTTTGTTATTATTATTATAATATTGTTTGACTAAATTTTGACCTACCCGGATTATCAATCCTAACAAATTGGTATTAGAGCCAGATCTAACCAAGTTAGTTTTAGTAGTCAATATGACTCTAACAAAGACTTATGTTGAGAAATTTGATCGAAGTACAAACTTCGGATGTGGCAATTAAAGATGGAAGCTATCCTAATTCAGGACGGCTTAGATTTGGCACTGCAAGGAAAGGAAAAGAAGTTAGATAAAATAACGGACGATGATTTTGTCGTCACTGACAAAAAGGAAAAAGCATGTATTATTTTAAATCTCTCATATAAGGTTTTGCGTGAAGTTGCTACAGAAAGCTCAGCCAAAGGCATATGGAAAAAGCTGAAAACCCTATATATGAAAAGAACAGTAAAAAATAGGCTTTACTAAAGCAAAAACTCTACACATTTTGTATGGCTGAAGGTACCTCTATACTTACACATCTTTATACTTTTGATTCCCTTCTTATGGATTTAAGTAACATAGATAATGAAATCAAAGATGAGGATCAAGTTGTGTTATTGCTTGTTTCCTTACCCAGTCGTTTAAACATATAAGAGATACTATGTTTTATGAAAAGGATAATATCTCTTACAAAGATATCAAATTTATTTTGAAATCAAAAGAACAAATAGATAGAGATTACTGGGAAAACTAGTGGGTACCAAGGGGAAAACTTATTTATAAGAGGTATATCCAAAAAGAAAGATTCAAGTAGTGACTGGCCTAAATCAAGGTCAAAATCCAGATACAGAAATGTCATGTGCAAATACTGTCATAAGAAATGCCGTATTATTTATGAATGTTTTAAGTTGAAAAACAAAGAAAAGCGTAAAGAGAAGAAAAATGAGCACAAAAATCTGACATTGCTAAAGCCAGTGTAGCCGCTAATGAGACTGAGGAACCTACTTTTTTAGCAACCAATAACAGTTTCAAATTTAACAATGAGTGGATTTTAGATTCGGAATGTTCTTATCATATGTGTCCCAATAGGAATTTATTTACCACATATAAATCTATTGGAGGTGGAGCTGTCTTGATGGGCAACAATGTTGCTTGCAAATTATTGGAAAAAGTACTGTCCAAATCAAAATGCACGATGGTGTGGTGAGAACTTTTACCGATGTTAGATACGTTCCATCTTGAAGAAAATCTCATCTCTTTGGGCACTCTGGAATCTCTTGAGTGCAAGTACACATGTGAAGGTGGAGTTCTGAAAGTTTCTCATGGTGCTCTTGTGATCATGAAAGCATGCAGATCTAGTATGTTGTATACTTTATTGGGATCTATTGTTACAGGTGTTGCTGCAATTTCAATATCAGATAAATCTAATTCTAACATCACCAAATTGGGGCATATGCGATTGGGACGTATGAGTGAAAAAAAGGTCTTTCCATCCTCAACAAAAGAGGTCTTTTGTGTGGCCAAAGTACCGGAAATATGGAGTTCTATGAACATTGTGTGTTCGGGAAGAAGAAGAGAATCAGCTTCAAATATCCAGCAATTCATATAACAAAAGCTATTTTGGATTACATTCATTCAGATCTTTGGGGTCCTTCACATACCCCATCAAAAGATGGTGCCAGGTATATGTTAACTTTTATTGATGATTATTCAAGGAAAATTTGGGGTTATTTCCTGAAAAATAAAAGTGATGTTTTTTTAATCTTTCAAACAATAGAAAGTTTTGATTGAGAAGCAAACAGGAAAACATGTTAAGCAGCTTAGAGCAGATAATGGCTTGGAATTTTGTAATGATGAATTCAACAAATTTTGCAAGAATGAAGGAATTGCTCGACATTGTACTGTGAGAATGACAGAAAGGATGAATATAACTCTTTTGGAAAAGTCTCGCTACATGATTTCAAATGTGGGGTTGACAAACGCCTTTTGGGTAGAATTTATCTCTATTATATTATCAATCATGCTCCTTATGCACCCTTGCACTTTAAGACTCCAGAGGAAATGTGGTCAGGTACTTCTACTAATTATTCTGATTTAAAGGTATTTGGTTGCATGCATACATGCATGTAAATGATGGAAAATTAGAGCCAAAGGCTAAAAAGTACATTTTCCTTGGGTATGCATATGGGGTGAAAGGATACTGACTATGGTATCCTGATCCGATGGTACCAAAATTTATAACTAGCACAGATGTAGCCTTTGATGAATTCTCTATATTACATTCTAAAAGGGAATCTTCTAGTCTTTGTAATATAGATAAAGGGAAGAGTACACAAAAGCAGGTGGAGGTTGATATTGGCATTCCTTCTGAGCCAAGCTCACCAACTTTGGAGCAAAATACAGTTAAAACTCCTGAAGTTGAACCAAAAGCTGAAATTCCTGAAGTTGAGAACCTTGAAGTTAAACTGGAAGAAGATGAGCATTCTATAGCCAAACACAGATGAAGAATATAAAGTAAACAACCATTAAGTTTGGAGATTATGTTGCATTTGCTTTTTCAGTTGCATGGTAAACTGAAGAAATTGAAGAACCATCGAAATATTCAGAAGCAGTTTCTGGTGCTGATCCAGCCAAGTATCTGATTGCAATGAATGAAGAAATTGAGTCTCTCTACAAGACTAATCGGGAAGAGAATTGTTGGTTTCAAATGGGTCTTCAAGAAAAAGGATGGCATTTCAGGGGTTGAAGATGCAAGGTATATGGCATGATTAGTTGCAAAGGTCTAAAGTCAGGTACAACTACAAGGAGTTAATTTTAATGATATTTTCTCACCTGTTGTTAAACATAACTTTATTCGTGTCTTGTTTGCCTTAGTTGCCATGTATGATTTGGAATTAGAACATGTTGATGTTAAGACAGATTTCTTACATGGTGAACTTGAGGAACAAATATACATGAATAAACATGAAGTATTTGAAATTAAAGGAAAAGAGATCATGTTTGCCTGTTGAAGAAATCCTTGTATAGAATAAAGCAGTCTCCAAGACAATGGTACAAAAGGTTTGATTCATTTATGTTGGGTCATGATTATTCAAAGAGCATATATGATAGTTGTGTTTACTTCCGAAAGTTAAATGATGGTTCATTTGTGTACTTATTACTATATATTGATGACATGCTCATTGCTGCTAAGGATTTGACAGAAATTCACAATTTGAAAAGTTAGCTTAAAAGTGAATTTGAGATGAAAGATTTGGGAGTAGCTAAGAAAATCCTTGGCATGGAGATCAAAAGAGACCAAAGAGCCAACAATCTATTCCTGACCCAGAAAAAGTACTTGGAGAGGTTTGGCATGAAAGATGCTAAACCAGTTAGTACACCTTTTGTTGCTCATTTTAAATTATTAGTTGCTCAGTCACCGTAGTTAGAGGGATAGGAGAGGTATATGGCACGGGTACCTTATTCCAATGCAGTGCAGTATTATGTATGTAATGGTGTGCACACATCTAGATATTTCCTAGGCAGTAAATGTAGTGAGTCGATATATGGCTTGCCCTGGTAAAGCACATTGTTAGGCTGTGAAATGGATTCTCATATACTTTCAAGGTACTTCAAACACATGTTTAGAGTTTGGGAGAAATACTAACTGTTTGGTTGGTTTTGTAGACTCATATTATGCAGGTGATCTTGCAAAAGAAGATCACTAACATGCTATGCATTGTGCATTGGTAGTTGCACTATCAGCTGGAAAGCTACATTACAACATGTAGTAGCTTTACCTATTACTAAAGCAGAATATATGGCAGTGACTGAGGCTTTCAAAGAAGCATTATGGTTAAAGGGTCTATTTGCTTAACTCAGTTTATACCAAGATGGTAATAATATTTTTTTTGATAGTCAAAGTGCCATTCACTTGACTAAAGACCAAATGTATCATAAAAGGACGAAGAATATTGACATCAAGTATCATTTTATCTGAAAACCCATTGCTGATGGTAGAGGTGTCAATGGATATTTAAAAACAGACTAAACCGATCAAACCGATTTTTAGGTTTCTTTTAATAAAACTGTAGGTTTTTATATAAATCTATAACCGTACCGATAATTAGGGTAAGTTTCTTATTTTATGAAAATCAATTGAAAAAATATCGAACCGTACCGAATAAATTTATAATGTGAAAAATATATTTATATATTAATTTTATAAATAATAAAGCATTAATATTTTTCTTGGGCCTTGGAATTTTGAAACAGTACAAGCCAACAAGTAATTAAACTCAAAATCCTATTTTTCAAAACCTATTATTATCTGAGAGTGATTTTGCCCCTTATAGGGATTCACATAGATTCATACACATAGGTTTAATACAAGTTGCCTTCAAGCCACTTACTTTAAGAGGCTTACCTGAAAGCGTTATAGCAGCTCTCAGAGATGGCAGAAATCAGAACTGGAAAAAGTCTCTTATAGGGACTGTGCAAACTAATTTGGCTTATGGACCTGTTTATTTTAATGCTTATCCTAATTTGCAAATTTCTCTTAATGATGAGAATTCTTTAAATGCTTTAATACTTAGCATTAAATTACATGGTTATAATTATTTGTCGGGTGCAGAAGTAATATGTATCTGTTATAGGATTTATTTTAAACCTTTATGTACTTTGAATCCTATGTGCAAAATGATGGATTTCAAAAATGAAACTATTTTTATAGAAACCAACTTTGGAAAATCCAAAGTAACTACCAGAATACCTATCAAATGGGATGAAATTGATTTCCCCAAGGAATGGGTCATAGAGGAAGCAGTTGCCCCTTGAAATACTGGTAATACTGAGGTTACAGAAACAGAACAAACCTCAGATGGCACCATAAAAATTAGGTTCAATAAACCTATTCAAACTGATAATATCAGTTTATCATCTAGACTGACTAGATCAAATTCTTCTTATATTTCTCCAATTGATTATGTGGTAGATTTTCCATCTAGAGCATCCACGTCACAAATTAGAGGAAATAATAGAATTGATAGTATAAAAATTGGTCAAGATAATATTGTCAAGATTAATTCAGATCTTGAACCCACTGTATCCGAAATGAATTTTTCAAATTGTGTTAATGATGGTTGAAAACCAAATAGATTTTAGTCCGGGTTCACCGGCAAGAAAAATGATTTTAGAAGAATTTCTAAAACCCAGATGGGCTGTTTTCAGAAAATGGTTTCATGAAAACATGACTAGTGATTTAATACAATTTTTTAGACAGGATTTTTATACGGATATTAGCAAGAAAAATAAAATTATTGCTTTTGTTCCTTGGTTCATGTCTAAACATGTTTATAACCATATTTCTGTGTTAGAAAGATTTTATATGCTCACCGGTGGAAAAACCACTAAATCAGTTTTTCCACCCCAACAATCTTTTCAAATTGGAGAAAAAGATAAAGTGGTTTATTTTACTGCTTTTTCTAAATTATTTGAAAATGATGTGGCTACAATTACAGCAAAAAACCTGAATACTATGCTTACTCAGAATAATTATACTAATATGTATGTTAGTATTCTGGGAGAACAGGTTATCACGATACAAGAGAAATTGGACAAGCTTATAACAGAGGTCCAAAAAATTTCTCAAAAGGAGGCTAAAGGTAAAGAGTAAATAGCTACTACCAGCATCCAACCTCCACCGGAGGTAAAAGACTTTAAAATTAAAAGTCTTAATGATTTGGAAGAACTTCCTAATAAGAAGTTTGGATAGTTTAAGGCTAGTCCTTTAACTCTAGAGCATAAACCTGACAAAGGTAAAAGCATACAGGTAGAAGATGAGATTAATAAAATCTCTGAAAAATATGCTCGCAAACCTTACCAAAGGACGTTTTATTATCCTCGACCAACCCCTCAGGATGTTCTACTAGAAGAACATGATAATGACCACTACCACCAAGATTATAGCGGGTCAGATATTTATGAGTGGAATATAGATGGTCTTGCTGAAAGGCAAATTTATACTACAGTACATAGAATGCTTATGTACAGTACTATCTGCAAAGTTAATAATAATGTAGATAAGGCAATTGCAGAAATGCTTATTGCTGGATTTACTGGTCAGCTTAGAGGCTGGTGGGATAATTATCTCACTCAAGACCAACGCAATGAAATTATGAATGCGATTAAAGTTGAAGATAATAAGACTGTTCAAAATGCAGTCTATTCATTAGTTCTTAATATTATAGAACATTTTTCTGGAAGATGGTCTGATAATAGTGAAACTATCAGAACTATGCTTCAGAATTTAAGGTGTAAGACCCTCACATCTTTTAGATGGTATAAAGATGTTTTCTTATCCAGAGTGATGGAATTACCAAAGAGTAGTAGTGTCACGCCCCAACCTCGGGAGGCGCGACCGGCACTCAATCAAGTGAACCCGACTGAGCAAGCCTAACCGAACACTTTCTACCCTAACTCAATATGAATACGGAACTCATGCCTTTGATTTTTTTAGACGATAATACACGGTGTATACCACATTACTGATTCATTTCATATCATAAAAATTTACCGTACATAAACTAGCTTCAAGGATTCTATTAGAGTTACAGCTTAAGGGATTCGCAAGTTTAGGATTACAACATATACATATAGTGGACTCTTCGAACCCCCATACATAACCCAAACTAGTATCTTTGGAGCCTCTAAGGATACAACAGACAAGCATGACTATGCCGGCAACAAGGCCCCGGCTATACCTCAAAAGTGAAAAGCTGTAATAACAAAAGATATACCATATAGCCCCATGGAAGAATAAGGGGCTCACCGAGACTTCGAGTAGAAGAACGCTCCGCTACACATGGTCGGCACTGTCCGCTATGGATCCACCTACAATCATAAAACGAATGTAGTGCCCCCGACAAAAGGGACGTCAGTACATTTGAATTGTACTGGTATGTATAACTGAACACCATTTTACTAGAAAGAACTATCAAATAGATAAAAGCAATTAATACGGGAAAATCAAAGAAGCAATTCATATAATTCTTCATAAAATTTCCACAACACAGATTAGGGCAATTCTATCACGTGTTCACCACTGTTCTCATTAACACCGCCATCTCGAGCGGAGTCCGGTCACGACCCGACCGGCTAGGTCACCTTATTGGAGGTATTACTCACAATCAATATTTTATTTCCCTTATCCGGAATCCAATATCGGCACATTACCACCATGTGTGCGGCATGGTGTCCGATCATGACCCGACCGGCTAGGTCACCTCATTGGAGGCATTGCTCAATTCTCATCAGTCAACACCTTCAAATATCTATCCCACACATTCAAGTTACAAATCACAGGTAAATGAGCACTTAGCTAGCATGAATAGTTCTTTGTTTCAATGTCGGCTTATAGCCCAAGTAATTCAATGCATAATTATACTTTTCATCATTCTCTAATTATCAAGATTTGTGCATTATTCACTTTTAGGCACATCCTTCACGAATATGTATAGTTATATGCAATTCAATTAATGCGTAATGGCAATTAATACTCTAGCCCATTTAACTCTTACCATACTTTCGTAATGATAACGGAGCTCAATTTTAAATAAAAAGGGGTTTTAGCCATACATACCTCCATAAAGCTTTTCCTTACTCTTTTACAAATTTCCGGAACTCTTAGCGCTTCGATCTATTGAGCAAGAATTTCAAATTAAATTGAGAATTAGAGACGAAACTGAAGTTCTAGCTTGGTTCGAGCATATCGTCAAACACTAAAGGTGCATTATGACCTTAGGCCCCTTTTTGTGAGGAATTTCTATCATTTTGTACCCCCAATTGCCTCCTTTTTAATTTTACTACTTTCCAATACTCTATGGTGGTATGCATGCAAGAGATTCATTCTCATACTCATGAATTACTTCCCTAATGACCCCATATGGCTAAGTATATAAATATGAGCTGAGATGATGGAGCCTTACCTCTTGGGATGAAGATTCAAGAGTCTTCACTTGATTAGTTTCAAGGATATAGCAAGATTCTAAGAAGAATTTGATGGGGGACACTTTCCACCTCTAAGACCCTCTTTCTCTCTCTAAAAATCTCAGAAAATATGCTTAGAATGAGCCATAATATCGAATATATCGATAGGGAGGTCGGGTTAAAAATTAAAAAATTGGAGCCCCGAGCAAAATATGCGATCGCATCTGCGATCGCAGAATGAACGTGCGGTCCGCATAATGGACCGCAAAATGCCTCTCAAAAAACATACGTTCTGACTCGGTCTGCGGTAATAATGCGGCCCGCATTCACGTTCTGCTGTCGCAAAGTGCACCGCAGAACTGACACTCACAAAATTCAAAGGAGAAAATGCGACGACTATGCGGTCCGCATTTCGATTATGTAACCGCATATCTGACTTCAATTTTAACCAACATTCTGCCTCACTCTGCGGCAGATATGCGGTCCGTATTTCTCTTATGCGACCGCATTTTGGACTGCATTTCTTGCATTTTTCTGGAAACTTATTCTTGACTTTTTAATGCATTATACAATCTAAAAAGGTCTGCGCTCATATTTACTAATTTATAACACATGCTCCTAACTTCGCACCACAGGATCCGGGTTTTTGAGTAGGGATTTCACGGGGCCTTACTGTAACGACCCGACCGGTCATTTTTGGAATTTACGCCCTGATCCCCCATTAACTGCTTTCCCTAAGTTCATTTCTGCTATTTTGGTTTGCCGGGACGTTCGGTTCTAGGATTAGGAGTGTTTTGGGACACTTAGTCCTTAAATGAGAGCTTAAGAGTTGAAAAATGGTCC
>MU685207.1:7478-39278 GCA_026770625.1 Nicotiana glauca | reverse complement strand
CCCCCTCCGTATCACGAGGAAATCAGCGACGGTATACTGGCATGAATATGGCGCCATCTGTTGATTCACAGTTTACTTTTTAGTATAGACGGAGGTGAAGATAGCATCATTACCCTATATAACAATTCTGATGGTAAAATATGTTGAAGTGACATGATCAGAATTCAATGGAATAACATTACTGATTACACCCCCGCCGCCCAGGCGTGTGTCTGTCTGGCCATTTTGATAGATATGTTTCTAATGAGTTTCTATGCGTGATAAAACAAGCCATCATAGGCTAAATTGCGGAAATTAAATAATCCAGGAAGTGAAAATAAATAATTGCGTGACGATAGTCAATTGGTTGGTTGATTGTGCTAGAAGAATGGGATATACGAGCTAGAGTATTATTCAACATTTCTTTTTAATTGGATGAATTTTCTCCTTCAATTTTTTTCTTGACTTTAATATCTTCGTATAAACAATTACTAGTGATTTGAAGGTTGTAGGGTCAGTTTTCTTTGTGGAAACATACCTACTTCAAAATACTTGCTTGTCCCACATTATATGGGGCAACTCCGACAGTGATTGAGATTTTTGGCTACTTCAAAATTAAAAGAGTTTCTGCGTGAGTTAATTTTTAGCACTTAATTTATTCTTTCCCACTAAAATAGGTGTAATTGATTCGTTTATTTTCTAACCCACCACTTAGTCTCTCAATAAAATCACAAGCAAAATAGATACACAAAAATCTTCCTTTTTTCTCGTCAAAGTTGTACAGACTATTACCGTAATAGATGAACATCCAAAATTAGTGGTGGCTTTAGTACATATTTCCGTTGGTCTCTCATTATGCCTGGCGACAAGTTAACAGCCTTCATGATCTATCATTTAACATATGTGAGTTAAGGTGAACCTAATAACTTTTGCCCGGATATGTGTATGTATTAACAATTTTACTAAATATCTATAAATATCAGATTGTTCTTGCTCATATCTTTATGAGAAATTTTCACAAATCACTATTGTTTAGTGGTTATTAGCTAGTTGGAGCTACCATTTACTATATTACTTCATATAGCTATGTTTTCAGGTTTTTAGAGTGTATTCGATGTATTTAAGCTACTGTATTCATGAATACAGTGGCATTTCTCGCGTGAAACAGGGGATTACAGCTAGACAGATTATTGTTTTCGACAGTATTCACGGCGTGAAACAGGGGATTACAGTTAGACAGATTATTGTATTTGACTGTATTCACGATATGTATTTGTGAATACAGTAACCTAAGTAGCGCAATTCATGGTCTATTGAGATGTTTTTAAACGGAAAGTGAATCAATTAATACAAATAGACTCCTAATATAACTCAACAAACTCAATTATAAATCTGAATGCATAAAGCCATATGAATACATAAATTATATTAATTAAAAAAATATGAATACATTCATGGAATATAGCGAGACAATGAATACAATGAAATACAATGGAAAACAGCGAGATATATTAAAATACAATGAAAAAAAGACAATGAATACAATAAAATACATATAATACAACGAGATACATTGAAATACAATGAGTAAAAGGGTAACAGACTCTTCGAGTTGCTCAGCCGCAAAACTCCGAATACAGCGAGATACATTGAAATATAATGGAAAAAAAAGGTAACAGACTCTTCAAGTTGCTCAGCACCAAAACTCCGTCGTCTTTGTTCAAGAATAACCCTAATGTCGTCTCATCGATAGCAGATTTCGATGAATTTTCACTTTGTTTCCATCGATAATCGGTGAAACGAAATTGCTTTGATCCCTGGAGATTTTCAACGGAGGAATGGAATCAGCCGGCATTTTCGGCATCGTAAATTTCAAAACTTTGCAATTCAAATCCATGGCAAAGAGATGAGATTCGAAACTGTACAAACAAAAATACCTTTGAGAAGCTCTGTAAAAGTAAGCACCACCCTGTCAAACAAACAAGAACTTCTGGAACTAAATTTCTTTGTCGCCTAACTTTCGCAAATTATTGTTATAGCAGCATTACAAGATTGAAACGTATGCATTGATTAAAAAAAAAGACGATGTGGGTGAGAGAGAATTTCAGTTGCAGAATCGTGTTTTTTGGGGAAGATTACGACGTGTATCAAATTAAAGAGAGAGCGTGAAGAGAGAAGTTTATATCAAATACGGTAATTATGTAAGAGAAAAATAATAATTAGCGTATATAATGGCTTAAGGGTAGGAGTTAACCATAAATAGATATTTTGCTATAAACATTAAAAGGTAGCTATAGAATATAATTTTTTAAAATGGTAGCTACCAGCACGGTCGATATCAACATTCGAGGAGATGGCAGATAAATTTGCTACCGCTCATGCAAGAGCAAAGAAGGCTAAAGCCAGGGTCAACGACATCTTCGCCATCAGGCAAACGGCGGGCGAAGGACTTCGGGACTTTCTGGCCCTGTTCAACCGGATAAGAATGGGACTGCCGAATGTGTAAGAAGGAATGGCGGTCGCAGCCTTACAAAATGAGCTGAGCAGAAACGGGTCGAAGGCGAACAAGAAGTTGCTCAACAGACTCATAAAGTACCCTCCCACCATGTGGGAGGAGATTCATAATGCCTACTGCGCCGAGATGAGAGCAGATGAAGACGATCTCAATGGTCCAGCCCAGCGACTGGCATTGGTACAATCCGAGGTAAGGAAGGATCGACGTAATGACGGACGAAGGGATCAACTCCCACGCTTCAACAGAGAAAGGCATCATCCCTATGTCAGAACTCCCAATCTACCTCCCCCGAGGCATACAGATGTCGTGCCGCGACACATCGCACCCCTTCGAAACGAAAGAGGTATGCCTCCATTATTATCTGCTCATAACTTTTGTATTTCCCTTTCAGAAATAGTGTACGCACAAGAGAAGCTGGGAACGAAGGTACAGTGGCCACAAAAGATGAAGTCGGACCAAAGTGCAAGAAGTTCGAATGTCCTCTGCGAATTCCATCAGGAAAGAGGACACAAAACCGAAGATTGCATAAGTTTACGACATGAGGTGGTCGGAATGCTAAACTAGGGATACATGAAAGAACTGCTCAGCGATAAAGGAAGGGCTAACTTTGCCAGAGGACGCGACCCATCTCAAGGACTGCCAAGGCAACCATCGACGGCACGTACCATACAGATGATTATCAGCGGTGGCGACGACTCGGTGATCAACCATGTGAAGTTCACCACCACGCATAAGCTAAAGCGTATGATCGCTCACGAACGGTATGATGACTTCGAGGATAGTATCACCTTCGAAAAGTTAGATGCCGACGGTTTGTCTTTCCCTTATTATGATGCTCTAGTCATAACATTACGCATCATTGATACAGATGTGAAAATAACCATGGTAGATGACGAAAGCGGCGCGTGTATTATCCACCTGAGAGTTCTCATGCGAATGAAGCTCGAAGATAAGATAATATCGCATTGCATAACACTAACGAGTTTTAATAATAAAGTAGAGCGGGCATCATAGGACTACCAATCCTGGCAGGGGGAGTTAAGCTAGAAACCACATTCCATGTTATGGACCAGGAAACTGCTTATAATGCCATCATAGGACGCCTATGGATACACGACATGCGAGTCGTCCCCTCAAGCTTCTATCAGGTAATTAAGTTTCCCAGCCCGTGGGGAATCTTCAGCATTCAAGGCGAGCCGCGTACCGCCTAGGAATGCTAACGGATCACCCAAGATTGCACGCACACCAAACAATTAAAATGAGCAAGCGCGGAGGCATAGAAATCAGCCATGTCAGGAGCTAAAACTGACTTGCCAGCAGAAGTTATCATAGACCTAGACGTTGTAGAAGCTTGAAAAGTGACTATTGAAGATCTCGACCCGGTACATATGCACGACGCCGACAATACAAAAAAGGCTTATATCGGACATAACCTCTCCGAGCCAGGTAAGTATCGTGAATTCTTTACTAACAATACCAACCTATTTGCCTTTTCACACTCAGATATGTCGGGGATCCCAAAAGAAATTGCCACCCATAGGCTGAATGTCAATCCACTCTATCCGCCCGTACGACAGATGAGGAGGAAATTCAATACCGCAATAAATGAAGCGGTCAGTGAAGGGGTGGACAAATTACTAGCCAACGGCTCCATCAGAGAAGCGAAATACCCCTAATGGGTCGCTAATGTGGTCATGGTCAAAGAAAACGGCAAGTGGAGAATGTGAGTGGACTTCACTGAACTGAACAAGGCATGTCCAAAAGATTCCTTTCCATTCCCCCATATCAACCATTTGATCGACGCAATAGCGGGGCACGAACTGCTGAGTTTCTTGGACACCTACTCCGGCTACAACCAAATCCTAATGCCGAAGAGGATCAAGAAAAAACAACTTACATCACCCACTACGGGACTTACTGCTATAATGTGATGCCATTCAGACTCAAGAACGCAGGGGCTACATACCAGAGGTTAGTTACCAAGATGTTCAAGGAACAACTCGGTAAGAAAATGGAGGTCTATACCGATGACATGCTGGTAAAATCGGCAAATAAATAGAACCATATCAGTCATTTGAAAGAAGCCTTCAAGATATTGAAGCGGTACGGGATGAAGTTGAATTCAGAAAAATGCGCCTTCGGTGTGGCCTCAGGAAAATTTCTGGGTTTCCTTGTGTCGCAGCGAGGTAAAGTCAACCCAGATCAGATCAAGGCCATAGATACAATACCTGAGGTACTGAGTAGCAAGAAACAGGTACAGAAGCTGACGGGGTGAATAGCCGCCCTATCAAGGTTCATTTCAGGATCCTCAGACAGGTGCCACAAGTTCTTCAATGTACCGAGAAAAGATCGCAGGCTATAATGGAATGAGGAGTACGTCGACGCCCTGAGGAAACTGAAAGCATATCTATCCTCACCACCGCTACTCATCAAGGCAGACCCAGGCGAATGCCTGCTCGTATACCTAGCAGTATCTGAAGTCGCGGTTAGCGCAGTCCTGGTCCGCGGAAATAAAGGTACTCAATCCCTCATTTACTATATCAGCAAGACATTAATAGATGCCGAAACGAGGTACCCCCACCTTGAAAAACTAGCTATGGCACTAGTCGTAGCTTCACGAAAGCTTAGACCCTACTTTTAATGTCACCCAATAAAAGTAATAACAATATCTTCCCTAAGGGGCATCCTGCATAAACCCGAGCTCTCAGGCAGGCTCGCCAAATGGGCCATAGAGCTCAGCGAGCATGACATAACGTATCACCCGCGATCTGCCATTAAGTCGCAGGTACTCGCCGACTTTGTCGCTGACTTCAGTGCAAAAATTTTGCCGGAGGCGGAATAAGAGCCCCTTTATGCCTCCACCCATACCAACCTCTGGACCCTCTATACTGACGACACCTCGAATGCCTCGGGATCGGGACTGGGACTCGTCCTCGAAGTCCCTACAGGCGAAGTAATTCGCCAGTCCATACGATGTCCCGAGATGACTAACAACGAGGCCGAGTATGAGGCTGTGATTGCAGGTATGAAGTTAGCACTCAAGTACGGAGCCCGTCGACTCATCCTCCACCGTGACTCTCAACTCGTCGTAAATCAAGTCACCGGGACTTTCCAAATCAAAGAACAAAGACTACAGAAGTATCAATCAGAGATCCATAAGCTGATGCCAGAGCTCGACGAATGCCGCCTCGAGCAGATCCCCAGGGCACAAAATATTGAAGCAGATGGCCTAGCTAAGCTAGCCTCGGCCACCAAGAATATCAACAAAGAAAACTTGGTCACTCTCCTCCATTCAGCCATAGATCAGATCGAGGTATTCTCCTTGAACTTAACCTGGGACTGGCGCAATCGTCTTGTATCCTATCTACAGGACGGAACACTCCCGCAAGACAAAAAAGAAGCCAAGAAACTCCGAGTGCAAGCTGCCCGATACAGCCTGGTAAATCATGACCTTTACAAAAGAATGTTTGACAGCCCCCTCGCTAAATGCCTCAAATCGCACCAAACAAGACAAGTATTGGAAGAGGTGCATGAGGGCCACTGCGGTGCCTATACTAGGAATCACGCCCTCATCCGATGCCTCATTCGCGCCAGCTAATACTGGCCTACTATGAAAAAAGAAGCAACAGACTATGTCCGGAGATGCGAGTAGTGCCAAAAATACGCCCCCATGATACATCAAGCGGTAGAATTCCTCTATTTAGTCACTTCGCCATGGCCCTTCATAAAATGGGGGATGGACATAATCGGCCCCCTGCCGGCTGGACGAGGAAAGGTACGTTGCCTTTTAGTTCTAACTGTCTATTTCTCTAAATGGGTGGAAGCAGGTGCTTACGACCAAATACACGAACAAGAGGTCATCGCTTTTATATGGAAAAATGTTATATGCCGTTTCGGCATCCCCAAAGAAATCAACTGCGATAATAGGTCTGAGTTCGTCGGAAAGAAAATGACCGAGTTCTTCGAAAAATGGCACATCAAGCGGATACTCTCCACTCCATATTACCCAGCCGCTAACAGCCAAGCCGCTTCTTCCAACAAAGTAATATTAAACATATTGAAAAAAAAGCTTAAAGAAGCTAAAGGGCTATGGCCCGAATTACTACCTGAGGTACTATGGGCATACCGAACAATGCCAAAGTCCAGCACAGGAGAAATGCCACACTCACTGGTCTACAGGACCGATCCAATCATACCCGTCGAGGTCGGGGAACCAAGCCTGAGATACCCCCATGTCAGTGGGGCGGATAACGATGAAAGTAGGTTACAAGACCTAGATGAAGTCGAAGAACGGAAAGATATGGCCCACATAAGAATGATTGCCCAGAAACAGCAGGTAGAGAGATACTACAACAGAAAAGCCAATGTAAGATCACTCAAAGTTGGCGACTACGTCCTCAAAGCCAAAACACTGGCATCGAAAGACTCAAACGAGGGAAAGTTGGGAACCAATGGGATAGACCGTATAAAATCACAACAGCTGCAAACAAAGGAGCATTCCAACTAGAAACAATGGAGGGGAGATCACTCCAAAACACCTGGAACGTCGCCCACCTCAAGTACATCCACTTTTGAAAGGCGTCTCCTAAGTCGTACTCTTTTTCCCTCACCCGAGTTTTGTCCTGATTGGGTTTTCTCGGGGAGATTTTTAACAAGGCGACGAAGGGGATACCCCGTGGATCAAAGCACAATTCATCACCTTGGTCCATCAACACGGTCTCTAGGCCGAAGTGATGAAGGGACTACCCTAGTCAATCTCCATTGTATACGTAAAAACCTCCATTGTATGAACAGAAATCCCCATTATATGAACAGAAGTGTCGATCTCCATTATATGAACAGAAGTATCGATCTCCATTTCATGAACAGAAATCTCCATTATATGAATAAAAGTGTCGATCTCCATTGTATAAATAGAAATCTCCATTATATGAACAAAAGTCGAACCTCCATCAAATGAACATCCTAACAGCCAAGGCCATATACATTAGTTCGACCTCGTTCGAACCACGGCGATTACTAATTCGGTGACAGTCGAAGCAACATCATAACGGCCAAGGCCATCTACATTAGTTCGACCTCATTCGAACCACGATGGATACTATTTCGACGACAATCGAAGCAATATCCTAACGGCCAAGGCCATCTACATTAGTTCGATCTCGTTCGAACCACAACGGATACTACTTTGACGATAGTCGAAGCAATATCCTAACGGCCAAGGCCATCTACATTGTTCGACCTCGTTCGAACCGTGACGGATACTACTTCGATAACAGTCGAGGCAATATCCTAACGGCCAAGGCCATCTACATTGGTTCGACCTCGCTCGAACCACGATGGATATTACTTTGACGATAGTCGAAGCAACATCCTAACGGCCAAGGCTATCTACATTGGTTCGACCTTGTTCGAACCACGATGGATACTACTTCGATGACAGTCAAAGCAACATCCTAACGGCCAAGGCCATCTGCATTAGTTCGACCTCATTCGAACAATGACGGATAATACTTCGATGACAGTCGAAACAACATCCTAACGGCCAAGTCCATCTACATTAGTTCGACCTTGTTCGAACCACGACAGATACTACTTCGATAACGGTCGAAGCAATATCCTAACGGCCAAGTCCATCTACATCGGTTCGACCTCGTTCGAACCACGACAGATACTACTTCGACAACAGTCAAAGCAATGTCCTGACAGCCAAGGACATCTATATTAGTTCGACCTCGTTTGAACCACAACAGATACTACTTCGACGATAGTCAAAACAACATCCTAACGACCAAGGCCATTGACATCGATTCGATATCGTTCGAACCGTGATGAATACTACTTCGATGACAGTCAAAGCAACATCCTAACGGTCAAGGCCTTCGACATCGATTCGATCTCGTTCAGACCATGACAAAATCTTCTAACAGTACTAAAAGCAATCTCTGCGAAGACTAAGTATAAAAAAAAAAGGGAGAAGCAGCAAACAGACGAAGCGACAAAAAGAGAAATTTATATTACAACAAAAATCATTTACATTCGTCCACATAGACAGCTTTTAATACATCCCACAGCCAAAGAAGATGCGGAAGCAAAAATAGACAAGCTTAAACTAACTACCACCCCCTGTGGGATAAGCGTCCTCATACCATGAATCTGAGTCAAGGCAATTGACATCCTCAGAAGTAGAACCCTCTCCATCGGGAGAGTCGGTTTAGTACCCACATGATTCACGAGTTGTGCATGCTTTATTTTGCACCGCCTAAAACTCTGCCTCCGTCGCCCGACCCTCTAGGTGTAAAGCTATGTATACATAAAATCGAGCCTTTGCATAGACCCATATCTCATAGGCACTATGAGGCGGGTCCCGACCAGATGGGGGACAAGACGAGGAGGGTCGGGAATGGCGATCTGCTTCCTCAGATCTCGGTGGGGCGACTTGCCTCTACAACACGGTCAATTTATCGGCATTAGCACTTAGCTCGCCTTTAAGTTTGTCAATTTCTGCCATAGTGCCTATGGCGAGCTACCCTCTATTGGAAGTCGGCATTCTACACGGCCACCCATCGATTCAGTTCGAGTTCATATCCTTCACCCTAAGGAGAGCCTCCAGCTCACTGGCACGAGTAACGGCCCTCACTAGCTTTCCATCCGTCTCCTCCCTATATCCTAAGGAAACACCAACAATACACATGCCATGTTACCCTACGTTCCAACTGGGCCTCCCTCTGCTTAAGTCCCTCGCGGAACACTTGGAACTCAGGGTCCTATTGATAGAGGTCGGCCATCACTTAGTGCTTAGCATGGCATTTTCGATACTTATTTAACATCTTCTTATAGAGGGCCGTCCTCTTCCGCTCACGACGGCCTCTCTCCACCTCCAAGACAAGGATCTGGGAAGAAAAAACTGGAGTAAGCATATTTCCATACCTGTCCTACAATAAACAAAAAAGAAGAAGCGGTGAGGTAAAAAAACCTACCTGTAAGGCCATGCCGACGACCTTCCGAGACAACTCCATATCATTCATCGTCCTGAGCATCCCATTCTCAGGGGCGGCGCATAACAGAGTAAGTGTCGATGCAACTTGCTCACTAGTCAGCAGCAAGTTGCAATCCCTAAGGATTGTTATATGCCGGTCAGATCCATCCGTCGCCGCCTCCACATGGATATGACAACCCAAAAACTCGTTTACGTCCTTAGGGGCAACATCGGAACCTGACTCATTAACTTCCACGTCAGGCCCACTGACGTTAGTCGACGAACCCCCCTCATCAGAGTGCACCAAACTAACCCTGGGGCTACTCTCTCCTCACATGCCGGCCTCCCTGATCGGATAGCGTCGGCCATAAACGTGGGCACTGGGGCCGCCCTAGAGGTTCCACTGTCGTCAACTTCAGTAGCCACCCCTTTTCCCATCTCCAATCTTCTCCTTTTTCTTTCCGACGACTCTTAACCGTGAGAAGATTCATCGTCGGTTGTGTGGTCGGTGTCAATAAAGTCGGCTCCCCTATAACCATAGCAGTGGACTTGGCTCCCTGATGGGGTGTAAGGGAAAGACCCTCTTGAAAAGACTCACACCAAATATCTCGAGCGTTCGCGACGGTAGTAGGTCGCACAGAAGCAGGGATTGTTGCCTTCTTCCTAGAAGCAGCTCGACCTATTACCACAAAATCACAGTTAGGCAAGGTCGTCTAACCGACGAAACAAAATCGGAAATTTACCTGAAGAAATTTGAGGGCCATAATGTTGCAGGAAGGCAGGCCAAGTTCGGGTCTCCTCCGTGTGAGGAAGCAGGCCGGCGACCCAGCTCCTAAGACCGACAACCGGCTGGGGCGGACAAGCCATGGCTGTAATATAAAAATTAGAACTGTGATAATAGTACGCAACAGAGAAGTTGATGAATTACAGCACTTACGTGTTTTGTTTCATCTTTCTGGAAATCCGGTAGGGTTGGAGACCACGTGCTCGGTCCTGACAAAGAAATATTTGTGCCAGAATTTATAGCTCACTCGATTGTCGGTTCCAACGACCAACCCCTTTTTACCACGGATCCTCAAATTCACCATGGTCCCTCTAAGGAAGCCGGCTGTAAATAAGTGCAAGAGATGATGAATGGAGACGTCACATCCGGCCAACGCTGCATATTTAGTCAATAGCAGAAGCACTTTAAGCATGTACGATGTAAGCTGAGCGGCAGATGTGGTAGAATCGGCAGAACTCTTCCGCCAAGGGAAAAAGAGGAAGACAATAGCCTATCAAAAAGGGGTACTCGTCGAAGGCACAATAGCATGGCCTGTGAACATCAACGTGATCCTCCCCTGCCGAGATCATCTCTACGTAGGCTGGAATGTCATATTTCACATGGAGGTCATCCATGTGATTCTGTCCCGTCTCAGAATGCACTAGAACCGGAACTGCGGAATCCTTGCATAAATCACACCGATGCAAAGAATGCATTGGTAACAATGCTTCCACCGTAAGAGGACTGACATCCTCTTCCACTTCCACCTCCCCACCATTGGAGGAGGGCAGCGCATTCGACAGAGCAACCTCAGGAACCATTTCTTTGGTACGACGATATTGAGGCATATTTTCGTTCGAAAAAGATCACGCGAAATGAAATAAAGAAGAAGAAAAATCTCTGGTCAAGAATGAAAAGCGCAGGAACACGAAAATCAAAAGAGGAGGGCTGGGAAATTCTCAAGAATGACCAAAGTTCTTCAACGAAATTAAACCTTTCCCCTATTTATAAGGTTGGTTGGCACCAGAATTGAGGCGTCATACTTCAAATCAACGTGGGAAACCAAGCGCCAAAGCGTCAGTTTTTTTGGCCTCGAGAATACGCATAATGATGACGCATGTGAACGCTGACGTCACCCAAGTCAGAGTGTTTTACTTTAATGTTCTGACAGGTATGATTACCGTCTCCCACCGGTCACGTCGTAACAGGTCAACAAGTCAAACTCTCCATGACGGAAGTGTTGATTCCGCCCATCGAGGATGTATTGTTGCGACCAAAAACACCCACGCAAGTGCACGTGATCGTCAAGTAATAGAGTAGTGAGTAGAGTATCGTTCCCTCGAAGACTTGTGATCAACTATTGACTGATTCAAACCCAATTACCTTACTTATTCAAGAGATGTATCACAAAACAAAGATGTACTTATTTTATTACCTAAATTATCAAGATCTAATATAACTGAAGCAATTAACCAAACTAATAGCAGTTTCGAATAACACACAATAGGAGAGGATATTCCAGGGTCATGGGCTAGTTAAGAATCTTGTTGTGTCCTTAGCTTAAGATGACTAATCAATTTATCTGGGCTATTGATTGACAAGGTTTATGTTACTCGTAAGAATCTGTCAATTTCTTACTTGTCTGCTCAATTTAACTCAATGCCTATATTTCTATGGAATTAAGATTAACAAAAACGCATTTACAATTCCTGTATTTTAACCAAGCAAGGAAAGTGGGTATATGTCTATCCCATTTGCGAATCCGTTCCCCGAGGCCCGGGTTCAAGAACTTGCTCTATTTAATTCTATATGCAACCTAGAATTCCCACTTTCGAGTTCAACTCTAGATTCGTAGATAGTGGTTCACTGTTAGCTACTCAGCAAAACAATTAATAACAGAATTAAATAAATAACCCAATATGATAAATCAACTTTGTCAAATTAAACTTCAAACAACAACATTCATGTTTTACCCATGACCCTAGAACAATGGGTTTTAGCTACTCATACTATTGTTCATCACAATTAGATTCAATTTCATCACAATTAGCAAAAACAAATAGAAGAAAAGAAGCTTGATGATCCAAATCCCTCCTTGCCTCTCTATGTCTTGCTTTAGCCTATGAAAACCTTGATAAAACTCCTTTGGGCGAGCTTGACCTTATATAGATTAAGTGAATTTTTCTCTAGATTTCCACTTTTGCCCCCAGTGAACCAGCGACGGATTTTGGACTAGCGCTGCAGCGCATTTGAGCACGCATATGGTCGCGCATTTTTGCTGATGTTCTGCCTTGACCACGCATTTTTTAGCGTTGCAGCGCATTTGGACGCGCATAGCCCAGCTGTGCAGTGGCCTTGATTTTTGCCTTGTCTTCAACCATACTCATGCTCCGAGGGGTCTTTGTTGCTCCAAAATGGTTCCAAATCACATTTTCTTGCAATATATACAATTCACAATTAGAGCCCATATTTCATCAATTAATCATAATATAACCTTGGAATATAATCAAGCGAAGGCATAAATAATAGCTAAATCATCTAGATATTGCCTATTATCACGTATCTCGTTGCGACTCCGACGAGCGGAGGGACTAACTGTATGGGGTCGAATTTGACCAATCATGTCCCACAGTCAACATGACCAACCACTAAATGTTTACGAGTCGATATGAGGGGAAGACCCAGGGGTAAGAGGAGAAACGACCTCGATCTGTCACCGGCTCCGCTATGGAATATACTCTGATTTTGTCATTCCAATGACTAAGCTTGGATCCCCCGTTTATATAAAGAGGATCCGAGCCTTGTAATAGGCAGATGATTTTTAATAGATAAACTCATTCTCTCTCTCATTTTTATCTCTCTATATTATTCTCTCTCCTTTATTATCACTACTGTTCTGATCATTGAAGTGATCCTAGGGTTTATTATCTTCGATTACGATTTACCCCTTCCTCTCTTTTGATTGATTTGCTTAAAAAGAGTTCAACTTCTTTTGAGTCAAACAGGTTTAATTTACTCGATGTTTTAAGCATGTTGTATCATTTTGCAGAAATAATTAAGACATGCATAATGCTGTATGCATATCCGTTTTATCCTTTGGTTAGTTGATCCCCTCACGGATGGAATCTAGAGTTTTTTGTCTCAAAGTTATCCCAATTTACAAAAAAAATATTTTGTGACTCACACAACTGACACTAGCTAGTTGAGTGAGGTCTTTTTTTGTCTCGCAACTGTATGGGTCCCAGAATTTTGTGGACCCAAATGTGTAAGATATGGATCCACAAATATGTAAGATAAAAAGATATCTCACATAACTAGTATAAATTGTGTGAGACACAAAATAAAATCACTCTCCAATTTTACGGAGTGACGGGAAATTCATTAAAAGTGTCTAACTATGAAATCTGGGTAATATAGTATATACGTGCATGTAGGCAAAGGTAGTGCATATTATATTGTATTCTGATGGCAACTTGTGGTTTATTTGTGGAATATATGCTCCATTATTCCTTTGGTAAGAGTAAAGAATATAGCAATAGGGCATTTGAAAATTCTTATGTATTGCGTTACTACGCTATCTAGAGTGAGTGAGATGCGATGGATCTTTCACATCCAGCACCTAATTATCTTCAACTTCATCTTGTAACATAAACAGCAAATTAAAAAGATTTGATATGTTATCTTCTCATCCATCCAGCACAATGGCACATCATTTATTCTATTTCCTAATATTGTGTATGTTGTGCACATATATACCTACTTATCTGATTGTATTTATTTTAATACCGTTGATTCTGTCGATCGGGTGCATAATGCAAATTTAAAGTCAGAAAAGAAAGAAGAATCTTGGTTGAATCTTTCTTTGATTCAATAATATTCAGCTCTTAATTACGTGTTGGTTAGGGATCTTCTTTCTTATCTCTTACAGCCTGAAGCCAGGGAATTCAAATACTCTCTCTATCCATTATACACAATAATTATGTTCTGCTTCAATAATACAATATATAATACTTAGTTTGAGAGTAGAATACGACTTTTTCATTTTTATTTAGTGCTTTTTTCTTTCTACAAACAAAAGAAAGAAGAAGAAAAAAACTTTTTGACTTTTATTTAATTTATAAAAGTTTCTTCCCGCTGACTTTTATTATTTTATAGTAGATGTTTCTTGCCAATTGCTTGCATATGTTTCAACTTTGAATATACCATTAGGTTTTTTCTAATTTTATTTGTGTCTACCGTTACTTGTATTTTGTACAACAGGTAGTAGTAATACGTCATGAACACATCTATTACAAGTTTCTGTTATTTCCCTGAAAAATGAAAAAGAAATTAAAGAAGTCATCTCATATATTCACATATTTGATCAGGAAATGTCAGCCCTAAACTAGTTACATAATTCTACTTTAAATTAAAGTTCGTAGGGACGAGAGTTGTGCATAATTCATTGAAAGTAAAGTCAAAATTACACGGATTTAATTAGTAACCAATTAGTAGGGTATCCAACATGTGGGGATTGGTAGAAGATGCTTAAGTAAGCAGACAACAACGTTGGCTTCCGTGTTCTACAGAGAATTGAATCCCTATGTCAACCAAAAATATAGAGAAAAAGTAAAAATCTGAAAAACAAAAATTAAACTAATTAAGATGGTCATTTTCAAGGCCGTCCATTACCAAAAATTGGTACAACTGTCCCATTGACAAATACTGATGGCTCATTCTATATAGATTAGCTATAAGATATTTGTGATCAATTAGAGTCGGTTCGTTCAAGCCCGCCAAAAACTACTTATTATCAAAAATATTTTTGTTCAAAAGTATTTTTGAAAAATTACAGTTTGTGTTTGGTCATTTCATTTGGAAAGTACTTTAATAAGCAAATTGTATTTGTACAATCTTTTCAAAAAGTACTTTTGAGTTTTGAGTGTCAATACATGTTCAATTTACAAGTAGTATACTCGTATTATTTAAAAGAGAGAAATGAATTTAAATATTTATTGTAAAAAAATTAATTAATTTTTCTTTTTATTTAATTGGAATATAAAATATAAAGTAAAAATATATATTAAAGAATCAATATAATAGTTATCCAAAGCAACAATATTAGGAATCCGATATTATTTATTGTTTACATTAATAATTTAAATATATCAAAATATAGTTCAGTATAAATTTAGAATCTACTTCATTAATCCTATATAAAAGAGATCTACTTATAGTGGAGAGACTATTTCAAAGAAGAGTAGGAGAAGGAGAACAAAAATATATACAATAGAAATAAATAAATAAAAAAGGGATTGTAGAAGCAAAAAAAAAAAAAGGAAAAAATTAAATTACCGAAGGATAATTTGAAAAGTATAACTTCAAAGTAAGGATATTTTTGTCTTAAAAAAATTATTTTTCTGCTTTTGCTTTTGCTTTTTTGAAGAAGCTAAAATTTATAGTTTTTTTTCAAAACAAAAAAAAACTGCTTCTGCTGCAACTCAAAAGCAATTCTCCATCTTAGCCAAACACATCAAATTTCTAAAAAAACATTTTTTCTAATAAAAGAAAGTACTTTGGCCTCCCAAAAATTTGGCCAAACAAGTTCTTAATATGCATATATAGGTAATTACTCATTTTATAAGTGTCTATGCAATTTTCTAGGCATCGATTCGCGTCTGGCTATTCTTAGTTAATTTTGAACTATACCAATAATGCCCCTATGTAACATTCTATTTACTTTTAAATAATTAATAAGTTCCAACTTAAAGTTACTACTTCTCATAAAGATAATTAGATCTGGTATACACTTCTACGTTTTTAATAAATAAAAAAGAATCTCCCTTATTTATTTTTCGGATCATTAATGCCACATGGATATCTTCGTATTTATTATTTACCAAGGACGTACGGACTGATAAATTTTTTTTTTCTTTTTCCCGCATGTTCTTGTGTAGATGAGGCAACTCATCGAATCTCTATAATTGAAATTTCATTATTTCAACATATAACTTGTATGTTGGTTGATGACAACGAAACCCTTTTCTTCGTATCAAACGAGTAATAGATAGTCCTAAAAATTACACAAATAACCGGTCAGATTTAATATTTACTTTTGTTAAGTAATATACAAAGATTATACAATGATTATTCATATTTCTTCATATATTGTATATAAATAATATAGTATATAATATACATTTGATAGCTATTTTTAGATTTAGAGATTAGATTGGCGAATATTTGAATTGATTCTTCAAAAATTAAATTGTTGTATTATCACACTTGTAAGTGAAGGACAGGAAGTAGGGGTGTACAAGCCAAACCATCAAGCCAAACCGAACCAACGAACCAAGTCAAATCGAAGAAAAAAACCGACTTGTGGTTTGGTTTGGTTGGTTTGGTGTTGGAAAATAAAAAACCGACCGCTCTTGATTTGGTTTGGCATTAACAAAAAATAAGTCAAACCGAATCTAAACCAAACTACGTTATACATAAATAAATTTTAGAAATTTTATACATAAAAAATAATCATTAAAATCTAATTTGTAAGTATTTTCTAAACTATTTTATAGTTTTCAATGTCTTTGCATATTATTTATTTGTGGGCTTGTGAATTCACTATCCACTAAGTAGATTCTATCTACGTAACCTAAATATCAAGCTCAAACTAAAATCCAACAAGACAAAAAATAATAAAATAGATTATTCCATATCTTCCCTATATTCCAATTCCAAAATCAAAGAACCCCAAAAATTGGAAACCATTCCCCCACCTCACACGAGCTTCCTGCTTGTCATTTGGCTCACATAATTGGTGATTATTTTAGTGTTGAGGTTTATTAAGTTTACAGTGCTTTGGCTTTGTCGCATGTTTGTTGTCATTTTCTATTATGAAAGGTCTTGGAATTATGATTTATACGAATAATTGGTATTCCTCATATATTATTAAGAAAAATAGTAATCATGTGGATAATTGGTGATTATTTAAATTTTTTTCAAGAATAATAAAACTAAAAAGAAAAATCGAAAAATCGAAAAAACTGAAAAAACCGACTAAAACCGAAACCGAAAAAGCCGAATTTATATTGGTTTGATCTGATTATGAATTAAGTAAACCGATATAATTGGTTTGATTTTAGTTTAATAAAAAACCAAACCAAACCGCCTCATGTACTCCCCTAACAGGATGATAGAAGATAAACGTTGACGTAAGTGGGCATAGAGATTCCAAGCTACAGTAATTAATAGAAATTTAAACGAAAGAAAAAAAGGAAAAAGAAATGAGATGCTAATGTCAGCAAGGTCAGATACCGTGGAATTAAACAAAGCAATATGACTGTGGAGAACCTTACATCCACCAACTAGCATCAAGCTCTAATAATCATAACCAATATATTAACAAAAGAATAATTATTAAAAAAGAGTAAAACTTAAAGAGTTGGTGTGGGATGCACGTAAGTACAAAGATTAGTTTATGTGAGGCCTAAAATCTGACATAAGCAATGGAAAGAGGGAATGAAAGGAACATATAATCATAATTAACACTTGTAACTGCGAGTGAAGACCATGTGCTGTTGTCATTACCCATAAGTGGATATTAATGTACTTTTACATCTTTTTCGATGACGCATCAACCTTTTTTTATGCATGTAATTTTTTTTTTTAAAAAAAAAAAAATTGAATCTTTCACTGCTTTTCAATTTTATCCACTATAATATAAGTTCCATGCGACATTATTAGTCTGTATATATATACCTTTTGCATATATATGTGATTTAGTACGACTAACCCCTGGCTAAGCATGTGAATTCCTATAGAGAAAAGCATCACAAAAGGAGATCCATCACTCTTTTTTACTGCAAAAGTAAAAAAGAAAAAGAAATAGATCGTACCGTGGAACAAGTATTCAACCTACCGATAAGGATTATGGTGGAGTGGTAAGTACTCCTTCATCAGAGGTCTCGGGTTGGAGCCCCTGAGTATGGAGTCGCATTTGTTAGGAAGCGTTTTACCCCCCAATATGGGACTTCTCGACGCGAAGCCGGATTTAGTTAGGCCCCAATATGAATACCGGATACCGGGTGAGGAACCGAAAAAAAAAAAAAAACCATTCAACCTATTTAGTGAAGGCATATAGTTATTTATGCAAGAACAAAGGAGCTTTCCTGTGGGTTCAGTTTTTATTACCGTCTTTGGTCATTCTATTATATACCTTCAAGTGTTATGTATTAATTAAGAAGAAAAAAAAAAGAAAAAAAGAGAGGAAAAAGTGGTTATTGAGGATGATAATTAAAGCAGAGAAAGTATATTATCATATATATAAAAGTTATAGGATGATAATTAAAGTGAAGAAAGTACTCCTTCGATCCATAATAAGTGATTATTTTACCTTTGGGCGCTCATTAAGAAAATACGAATTTCTAAACAAAAAAAAATTTATTCACGAAATTAACCTTAACTAGTTGTTACCTTGACACATTGGAATATGTAAATAAGGGCAATTTTTGGAAAAATAAAATTAATTCCTTCTTGATTATGTAAATTGATATTTATTTTGGATCAAAATAAAAAGATAAAATTATCAGTTATTGTGGACTAGAGAGAGTATATTACACTAACAAATAGGTCTTTGAGATCCGAGTTTTGTTATGGAATTTGTCTTTGTTAGGAATTATTTTACCGGTCAATGTGAAAATTTTCGGCCCGAATTTGTATTTAATCGGACTCAATGCAGATTCCAAACATCATGTGAAAAAAAAAAAAAAAAAAAAGAAAGTACTACTATATGATATTACACGTTCAGAAAGGATTGTTAGGTTGGAGTAAACCAAAGAGCAATATAATATGAAGGGAGATGATGATATCAGCAAATTAAATAGGTTTGTTCAAATAATTAAAATCATTCATTGTAATAATTGGAGGGTGGTGTGGGGGGTTGTAATTGGTGTTGCCTCCTCATTAGCGGCAGGTTGTAGGGCCCGAGTGGAGAGAAATGGGTTCAACTGAACCCGCTTTATCAAAATATAATACTGTGTATATGTATAAATTATGGCTAAAGCAAGATAAATTTTGTATAGAAATTATTTTTGAACTCGCTTATAATGTTTATATCGCTTATGTTAGTTATGGACTTCTCCGACTAAAATCGCTTACACAAAATTCTGAATCCGCCACTGCCTCTGTCTATCGTCAGCACCAATTTATACATTTAATACTCAGAATTCTACTCTATTATTAATGACAATAAATAGCATAAAATAGTAATAAAAGAGCACTACCTACGATGACCGAAGCACTTCCTTTTGATTCAGAATCCAGTTAAACGAGACCACCACCTAAATTAAACACCCTCTGCTAATTAAATAAATAAATAAATAAGAAACAGTTGAGAAAAGTTGTATAAATATAGAGTTAGAATGAAGACAAATTAAAGAGGGGGACCAGACCAGCAAAGTGAAGGCCAATTCCCATATTTTTCGTGCGATGCGGCGAAGAGCGATGCTATTTGTGTTGGAGCCATTACGGCCCTATAGATATTAGAGAGTCGCCTTTGTAAATTTATGGACTATATATTAATCCAAAATTTGTACTTAGATAGGGAATAATAAATGACCCAGACAATATACAGATTCCAATTGAAATATATCGTCAGCATTCAGGATTCAACTTCATATATTTTTAAGGTTGACCAGTACAATTTCATAGCATGTTCGCATATCTTTAAAGTACAGCTTAGAAATTATTTAGATAGCGTTTGGACATATATTTAGTTAAAACTTGAAAAAATAATTTTTGGAACTTAAAATTATGTTTGGACATGCATTTTATTTGAAATAATTTGAAGTTTTGCGAGTGGGAGAACAAGTTTCACCTAAAATCTACCATAAATTAGATTTTGGAAACTTGAAAAATAATTTCAAAAATTTTTCAAAAATAGATCATTAATATATAAACAAACAATGTTTTCAAATTTTTTTTAAAAAAAACATTGCTAAAATGTTGGCCAAACGGGGCCTTAACGTTAGTTTTAAAAAGAAAGAGGTGGAAATTATGGTAGTTACCCTGACCGGCGACAGCCAAGCCAATTGTTTACTACTACGTGTTTTGAGCCTGACCGAACCACAATTTATGATAACGATTATTAGGGGTATGGGTGTACAAGCCAAACCATCAAGTCAAATCGAGCCGACGAACCAAGTCAAACCGAAGAAAAAAACCGACTTGTGGTTTGGCTTGGTTGGTTTGGTGTTGCAAAATAAAACACCGATCGCTTTTGGTTTGGTTTGACATTAACGGAAAATAAGTCAAACCGAATCTAAACCAAATCGACGTTATATATAAATAAATTTTACACATAAAAAATAATCATTAAAATCTAATTTGTAAGTATTTTCTAAACTATTTTATAGTTTTCAATATCTTGAGATATTATTTATTTGTGGGCTTGTAAATTCACTATTCACTAAGTAGATTCTATCTACATAACTTAAATATCAAGCTCAAACTAAAACCCAATAAGACAAAAAATAATAAAATAGATTATTCCATATCTTCCCTATGTTCCAATTCAAAAATCAAAGAACTCCAAATATTGGAAACCATTTTTCCACATCATACGAGCTTCCTGCTTGTCATTTTGCTTACATAATTGGTGATTATTTTAGTGTTGAGGTTTATCAAGTTTACAGTGCTTTGCTTTGTCGCATGTTTGTTGTCATTTTCTATTATGGAAGGTCTTGGAATTATGATTTATACGAATAATTGGTATTCCTCATATATTATTAAGAAAAATAGTAATCATGCGGATAATTGGTGATTATTTGATCTCTTTTTCAAGAATAATATAACTAAAAAGGAAAATCGAAAAAAAAAACCGAAAAACCGAAAAAACCAAAAAAACCGACTAAAACCGAAACCGAAAAAATCGAATTTATGTTGGTTTGATTTGATTATGAATTTAGTAAACTGACATAATTGGTTTGATTTTGGTTTAATAAAAAACCGAATCAAACCGACTCATGTACACCCCTAATTAGGGGTGTTCAAACCGAACCGAAAAATCGTACTAAACCGAATAACCAAATCAAACCGATTAAAAAATCTGACTAGATTTGGTATTGTGTAAAAAAATCCGAACCAAACCATCATATAAATATATAAATTTTATTTATATTTTTAATACTTTATAGTGTATTTTCTTTAGAAAATATAAAAATATTTGGGATCCTCTTATGTATTAATCTTGAAAGCGTAAATTAACGAAAAATTATTGTTAGACAACTAAGAAAATAACTATTGTATTACTAAAAAAATTCTCCCATTAGAATATATTAATAGATCATATATTTGTCAATTTTTTTCATATTTACTAAACATATATTCACTTATTAAAGACTTATCTATAATTTTAATAAAGTAAGATTGAAATAATATTCATGTAACCAAAGAAACTCGAAAATCCGAAAAACCTGACAAAACCGAACCAATCCAAACCGATATAGTTGGTTTGGTTCAATTTTGATAAAAACCGAACCAACCCGATCCATGTACACCCCTAACGATTATCATCAACAGGGAAATTAATTAAGCTCTCGAAATTAAAGCATTAAAGATGAGAAATGGATAGTGCAAGCAGCTTAACCAAAGTCAGTGATATATTAATTCGTGGTTGAATGACAAAAGAGGTCGTTCTATTTAGTGCAAAATTTTAGGGGCCAACTTTAGTTTAGATTTACTGCAACTCTTGGGGATGGAGGGGCTCAAACTCTTGTCATCCATTAAAAAGTAGAGGTAGTTTTGATTGTAACCGGCCACTAATTACATTGATTATGCTTAATTGTGTTATGTAGGCATAATTAATCATGTATTGGAAATTGGAGATTAAAAGGGGCAAATAAACGTACGTAGGTACGGGATGCCGCATAAATAGTCGATCCCTCAGGGATGGGAAAGGTGCCGTCCTTTATCGTAATTAAGACACACACACACAACAAACTCTACCCTAGAATAAAGATCAGCTTCTTTTTAAAATAGTAACCAATATATTGTGCATTCAAAGGAAATCACTTACTCCCTCCGGTTCACAATAAGTGTCCAATTTACTTTTAGCACGCCCATTAAGAAAATACTAAATTTTATACAAACATATCTATTATGACTAAACTATCCATACTTAAACATTTAATATGAGGAATAAGAAAACTTTTTAGTAATATGTACATAAAGGTTTCTTTCTTGATTACATAACTGAACGCTTATTTTGAACTAAAATAAAAAAATAAATTGGACACTTATTATGAACCGGTGAAAGTACAAAATATGGTTTTATTTATAATCCTTGAGATCGAATTTAGATGCCCCCTTCCCTGTCCGCTGATCAACCTAACTGCTTGCTGGTTGGGAACACGTTTTTGCTTATACATCAAGAAAACGACTCTTCCATGAACATTCCTCGAAATTTCACAATTACATTAATTAGCCAAAAACATGATTCAAATATATATATATCACCAAAAAAAAATATATACTACTCCAATGTATATCGATATATCTCAGTAGAAGCTGGCTCCACTCTATTAGAATCTTATTTTCTCTTTAAATTAAGAGATGCAGTAGATCAAGTCAGTTTTCCATGAGCAAACCCGACTATTTCGTTAACTACTTATAATTATAAGACCAAATTATGTTTTGGATAGTTTATATGTTTTTTGGTCCTTTTTTCCTTTTCAACTGCCCACATAAGTTGTTTGACTCAAAAGATTTTTAAATTTTTTTAAGCAAATCAATCAAAAATAGAAAGGATAAATCGTAGTCGAAAATAATAAACTCTCGGATCTTTATAACAAAAAGGTGATAGAGATGCCCTCAGGGACAAAGAAAAAAAGATCATAAAAGAAGAGAGAGAGAGTAATTTAGTATATCCTCGAATCTGCCTATTACAAGTCCTAAAATCCCCCTTATATACTTGGGGGTTTCTCTTAATCGCGAGGACGACGAATTACGGAGTGTCTACTATGATAAAACTAATCGACAATACGAGGACGTCCCCCCCTTCCACCCTTGGGTCATTCCCTCATACCGACTCTTGAGTTTGCGGTTGCCTGTCGTGCTAGCTATAGGCCGTGGTTGGTCACATTTAGACCCATACAGTTAGTCCCTCTACTCGTCGACGCCGTAACGAGACGCGTCCTTGGTAAGCAGATTGCTGCCTCTTCTAGGAAGAATTTGAATTTGGCGAAATGTGACGGCGCGACCAGTAAGAGGTGATACCCTTGTTTGGCGGGATATTCAGATGTACACGCCACCTTGGGTGATGTCAGCTCTCGCATGCGTCATCATTGCGTGGCTTTTCGAGGCAGAAAGACTGACGGTTTGGCGCTTGGTTTCCTGCGCTTATTTGAAGCCTACCGCCTCGATTCGGGTGCCATCCAACCCTATAAATAGGTGAAAGGTTCAATTTCATCAACAACTTTAGCTATTCCTGGGAGTTCTTTAGTCTTCTTCTTCCGTTTTCACATTTCCTCATTTTCATTCCTACCGGAAGTCTTCTTCTCTTTCTCTCCAATAGTGTGGCTTGCTTTCTTTAAACGAAATCATGCCAAGGTCTCGTCGCCCTAACGAGGAGGTTCCCGAGGTCGCTCAGGTGAGTGCAGTACCTTTCTCTGACAGCGGAGAGGTGGAGGTGGAGGATGATGACAGTCCTCTTACAGTGGAGGCGTTACTACCGAGGCATCCCTCATCTCGGAGTGACTTCAGCTATAACCCACCTCCCACTCCGAGCCCTGTGCTTTCGGAAATGGATCAAACTCATCTCGATGCTCTCCGCATTAAATATGGTATCCTCGCCCATGTAGAGATGGCTTTGGCAGAGGGGGATTATGTTGACATTCATAGGCCCGGGTATTGTGCTTTCTATGAGTACCCTTTTACGATTGGTTACACCTTTCCTCCTTTTCCTTTGGCGGACGAGTTCTGCAGATTCTATCATATTTGCCTGGCTCAGCTCACACCATACACACTCAAGGTGCTTCTTCTGTTGGCTAAGTACGCGGAATTAGCCGAGAGTGACGTCTCCATGCACCACCTCTTGCATTTATTTTCACCCGATTTCCTTAGGGGAACCATGGTGCACCTAAGACTTCGCGGAACAAAAGGGTTGGTGGTCGGGATAGACGACCGGCCGAGCCGTAAATATTGGCACAAGTATTTTTTTATCAAGACTGAGCACGTGATTTCTAACCCCGCCGGGTTTTCAGAGAGGTGGAATAAAAATCGTAAGTACCGTAGTTCATTAGACTCTCTGTCTTCCGCAAATATTGCTTCTGACCACCTGTTTTGCAGCTACGACATTCCCACCCCAGCCCGTTACCTGTCTCAAGAATTGGGTCGCTGGCCTACTGCCCCATGGGGAGGAGATTCGAACTTGGACTGCCTTCATACATTGCTATGGCCCTAATATTTCCTCAGGTAAACTTCTGATTTACTGCGTTGGCGATCGTGTGACCCTGCTTAACCGTATAATTCTTTATGATGACAGGTCGGGGAGCTTCTAGGAAAAGGGCGCCATTCCATGCTTTTAAATGACCTGCGGCTGCCATAGATAGTCAAGGCATTTTGTGTGCATCTATCTGGGAGGTCATCCTCTACTTCTTCAGCAGGGGACCGTTCCCGTCACTGTAGCTATGAGAGACACTGTCTCGTTGGTGCCGACCCCTCATCCTATCGACAAATCTTCTAACGGTGATGAGCCGTTAGAGAGAAAAAGGATAAGAGTGCAGCTGGGAAAGGGGCTGGCCACTGAAGCTGATGGGAGTGGAGCGTCTCGGACGGCCCTGGTGCTTGTGTTTATGGCTGATGCCATTTTGTTGGGGAGATCAGTCCACGAGGAGAGAGTCGGCCCTGGGGCTAGTTTGACGCTTTCGCCGAAGGGGGTGCGTCATCCAATGTCGGGGGGCCTCATGTGAAAGCGGACGGGTCGGGTTTTGACATCGCCCCAGAGGACGTTAATGAGGTTTTGAGTTTCCACACCCACGTGGAGGTGAGGACGGATGGGTCTGGCCATCACGTGATAATTCCGCGGGGGTTACAACTTGCTGCTAAACAACGAGTAGGTTACATCGGCCCTCGCCCCTTTGTGCGTTGCTCCTAAGAACGAGATGCTCGGGGTGATGAATGATGCAGAGCTATCTCGGAAGGTCGCCGGCATGGCCTTACAGGCAGGTTCCTTTTACTTTTTTTTGTGACGCGGGATTGGTATGGAAATGGTGTTTAACTTTGCTCTTTTTTTAGACCATCGTCCAGGAGGTGGAAAGAGATCATCGTGAACGAAATAGGACTGACCTCTACAAGAAGATGTCGAAGAAGTATCAGTAGTACCATGATAAGCATCGAGCGATGGCCAACATCTTCTATCAGGATCCTGAGTTCCAAGTGTTCCGCGAGGGGCTTAAGCAGCGGGAGGCCTAATTGGAGCGTAGGGTGGCAGAGCTAGAGGAGAGGGACACGGATCTTGTGAGGGCTATTGCCCGTAACAACGACCTGGAGGTCCTGCTAAAGGTGAGGGAGAATGAATTTGAATTGAGTCAAGGGGTGAGGGAGGAGAATGCCGACCTGTAGCTGAAGTTGGCCGGCTTGAACGCCGATCTGAATGCCAAGACAGTGGAGATCGACGGACTTAAGGGCGAGTTAAATGCCAATGCTGATAAGTTAGCCACCGTCATTTCCGAGATAGTCTCATTGGAGGATGACCTCTGTGTATCCAGATCGGAACTAACCCGGGAAAGTGAGGCATCCGGTCATCGAGTTAGGGAGATCAAAAGGCGTATTGGGGAGTTAGGGGCAGAGTTGTTCATGTTGCAAAGGCAAGTAGTTCCGCCGAGGGCAGAGGAGATAGATCGCCATTCTAGGCCCTCTACATCTCGTCCTTCGACTGTTCAAGGCTCGCCTCGTCGGTTGTATAAGATGTGGGTTTATGCGGAGGCTTGGCTCAATGTATATAGAGCTTTTTATGCTGACGGCCGAGCGACAGAGGTGAAGGTTCAGACGGTGCATGTTGAAGCACGTACATCTCATGAGTCGTGCAGGTACGACCCTGACACTCCTGACGGGGAGGGTGTCTCCTCTGATGACGTGAATTGCCTTGATTCGGACTCATGGTATGAAGATGCCTGCCCTGCTGGAGCGAGCATTAGTTTTAGTTTGTACATTTTGTTTAAGAATTTTTGGGCGTGGGTTGTACTAGGGCCTGTCCGTAGGGACGAATGTAAATAATATTTTTGTTATAATGTATAAACTTCACTTTTGACGCTTTGTTTATTCGTCGTTTCCCCTTTTTGGTTCGTTGCATGATACTTAGTCTCCGTAGGGATGTTTTGACTATTGTTATATTTCATCGAGGTTCGGTTGGGGTCGAACTAATGTCGATGGCCTTAGCCACTGGGGTTTTGCTTTGATCGTTGTCGAAATTATATCCGTCGTGGTTCGATCAAGGTTGAACTAATGTCAATGGCTTTGGCCACTGGGATGTTGCTTTGATCGTGGTCGAAGTAGTATCCGTCGTGGTTTGATTGATGTCGAACTAATGTTGATGGCTTTGGTCATTGGTATGTTGCTTCTATCGTGGTCGAAGTAGTATCCGTCGTGGTTCGATTGAGGTCGAACTAATGTCGATGGCCTTAGCCATTGGGATGTTGCTTCGACTGTGGTCGAAGTAGTATCTGTCGTGGTTCAATCGAGGTCGAACTATTGTCGATGGACTTAGCCATTGGGATGTTGCTTTGACCATGGTCGAAGTAGTACCCGTCGTGGTTCGATTGAGGTCGAACTGATGTCGATGGCCTTGGCCATTGGGATGTTGCTTCGACTGTGGTCGAAGTAGTCCGTCGTGGTTCGATCGAGGTCAAATTGATGTCGATAGACTTGGTCATTGGGATGTTGGTGTCACACCTCCTTTTTACGAAGCTTTATCGGCTCTTACTACACCCCGGGAAGAGATATAGTAATAAAGGAGTTTTTTTCCAATTTAAGGACAATCGAAACGGGATTCGTTTTTTTATTCAGAGTCGCCACTTGGGAGATTTATGGTGTCCCAAGTCACCGGTTTGAATCCCGAATCGAGGAAGGGTTTGACTCTGTTTAACAGTCGCGAACCAGAAATCCGGGTAAGGAATTCTGTTAACCCGGGAGAAGGTGTTAGGCACTCCCGAGTTCCGTGGTTCTAGCACGGTCGCTCAACTGCTATATTTGGCTAGAATATTTGATTTGATACATGTTATCCTATTTATGCAATTTTAGAATTAATTACTGCTTTTGTTAAATTGTTTTATTTTTAGGAAAGTGAACGTCGTTTAAGGACATGTTTTTGGATCACGACACATGAAATGCACCCGGATCCTCGACACATTCTTATTCGACGTTTTCGGATTTGGATTTGGGTTGCATGAAATGCACATCCGTATTTAGGAAGGTAACATTATTAAAAGCGCACCTAAAGCGACTAACGTATTATTTACTTTGCGGAGGGCCGTGAAATTCGCTAAACGGCACGCCCCAAATTCTAAGTATTTTTAACTAAGTAATTAATAAGGGCCCCGCATTTTTTGGGTTTTGTTTGGCGAGGCTCGTCTCATTTTTTATTAAAGGCCAACCTAAAGCAAGCTATGTCTTTTCTATTTTTTCTTATTTGTCTCTATAGAGGCTAATTAATTTATATTTATAAATTCAAGCCTCGAATTCAAGTCCGAATGCAAACAAAAGGGAAGTCCCTCTTAATTTGAGCCAGTACCTAATTCGAAGGCCTAAATTCATATTGCCAATTAATTCCCATATTTCTAATATAATTCTTAAGGGATTTTATTTGGCATGGCACGCCTCAATTTCTAAAGGATTAAAATCAATTAAGTGAGGGTCATGATTTATGGAAGTAGAGTTGCGGAGAAAGAATAAGCTTTATCACTAGATTCGGCCCAGCCTATCAGTTAAGAACTTTGGCTCAACTGTTCCATAAGTTGAAGCATCATTTTAACACTCAAAATCACGACCATCCTTATTCAAGGAATTCAATAATTAATCTCCAAAGATATTACTATTTAATAGAGAACAAACTCCAGTGAATTAATTTGTCTACTCAACCTAATCATTAATCAGTTAAAATAATACATAAAGAAAACTCAAATAACAACCATTCAAATAAACGAGAGAAAAAAAAATCGTTATCCAAGCGGAGTAAGGAAAAATCAACACACTACGACTAACAGGAAGCAATGTTCAAACATTTTTCGTTCAAGCATTAGACAGGGAGCTATTTTGCACTTATACAGGTGGATTACCAATCACAAAAAAAAACTTATAGCATTTTATTACAGTTAACACCAAGCCTGCACACAATTGAATTTGCAAGGACATTCACATGAGTTCATTTTTTACTACTCTAAAAAATATCCTGGCCAATTCTTAATTATATATCCAGCCTTTCCTTTTCAACTGTACGACATTCAGAGCACGATACCACAAAAATTATGATGAAAGAGCAACAACATTCTTTCAGGGAATTTCCAAACATATTGAGAAAATAGGTCTAGCCATCTATAAATCAAATTTGCAGACTCTTCACATTAAGCATGTTATTCACATAAATTTATCATCCATAACACAGAGGAATAAACAGGGCAACATTTGCATACGAAGATTTCAACATTAGACCTTATTTATAGAGTATTTTGTAGGGTTAGAATGTACCCGATAGCGAAAGGAACAATTGATTTGACCAAATAAATTTCCTGAATTCAAATGATGGTGTTCAGCAAGAGATTTCCAAGAAGAGCAGTAACAGATTTCCAAATCGATCCAGCTTTGAAAACAATACTCAGAAAATTAGAGCAGTAGGAATAAGGTAGTTCTAGCCCGGTTACACCTTGAAAGCTTTAGAAATTGTAATGCAAAACAAGCAAAAATTGAGGCAGCCAGCTAGATCCCTTTCATTCCTTGTGTTCGAAGCTTTTGTGTGTGTTAGATCTAGTTTTCTTAAATTTCGGGATTTTACTTCAACTCAGTGAAGGCATGAGAATGAGTTTCAAATTGTAAGGTGAGTGTGAATAGGCTTGAATCTAGGAGGGTGAGTGAGTGAGGTGAGATGAAAATTTCAGCAAAGCAAGACCTATGTACAAACTTCCTATTTCAGTTTTAGCAACTTGTTACCACATTCTTCTTAAGAGAGTCTATATTGTTCTTCAAAGATATTCGACGAACTAATTACGAATTCGAAAAATCAACTCTCACAAAATCTAACGAGCATTTACAGACAGAATTCATACACAGAACACTTGACCATAAATCCAACTCAGTTATCAGTTTTTGAAACAAAATTGAAACAGAAATAGGCACCAGAGATATATACAAATAGAGTATCAACTTCTGATCGCAGCAATTACATTTACTGACATAGAATCATGGTTACATCCAGAGATCAACACAGCTTCAAACGAATCGGGAAAATCGAACCATAATCTCGGATCGAAACTTAACGACAACTCTCTAATGATTAAACAAATCTGTTTCAACTCAACTCCAGTTTTGGAAAAACAAAGCTATAGGAACAACTCAAATGTAATTCACGTTTGAATTCAAAATCGAAGCTAAAAATCAACTGAAGTATTTTGCTTAATGTCGATGAACTGAGATAAAATCAAAATAACAATCTAAATCAAAAATCGAGTAGAATGACAAAACAGAGCAATCACCTAAGCAGAACAAATCCGTATATGTATCATATGAACAGTGCGGATGAAAAGAATCAATTGTTGAGAAGAATCATCCAACAGAACCAAACGAAAACAAATTATAGTATATTGACATTCGAGCACGAAGAAAAAGATGAAACAGAACATTGAACTAAACTTAGAACATCAATAGAATTTCACAACTACAATTCATCTTCAATCAAAATCACACAATAGGGGAACGAAATGAACCTGTTGAAGTTAAAATAATAGTAGGAGATTCAACGACAACTCCACTTCAAGTTCCAGAATCCAAATGAGATACAAGCTTCGAAATCGGACAGAAACGTTATTACACAATTGAAATTGGAATCAGAAGAAGGTCGCTCAATCTAAAAAACTAAACCCTAGCTCTTTCTCTGAATTTCTCTTCGTGATTTTCACTCGTGCTTCTCCGGAATCCCTTCCTCCAAATCTTCTCTCTCTGAAAATCTTCTGCCATCCTCATCTAAATAGCGTTGGTATTTTGTTGAATGAGACGAAGATAGAGACAGGCGATTTTCGTGTCTCTATGGTATAAGGGTTCCGATAATTTTAAGGTGAATGGGGCAGGCGGGTCGGGTTTTAGGTGTGGGTTGGGTTTAGTAGTGGGTTGGGCTCATTTAATTTCAATTGTTTTTGGGCTAAATTAGTCCAATTAGCCCAATTCTTATTTTGTACTATATATTCTTGTATTGTATTTTGTATTGTATTTCTATATTTCTTTTCTTTTGTGTTTTTGTAATTATTTTTTCTAATTTTATTAAATTGTTAAACTAATTAAATTCTAGAATTTATTTAATATCTATTTTATAGTAATTTTCAATTAAAACATTAAGATGCTATTTTTAATTTTTCTTTAATTTGTTTCCAAAATGCATTAATACTAAAAATGTAAAAATTAAAATCCTAATGCATATGCATATTTTTTGTATTTTTTAATACGAGTTATTATGCGACCAATTAACACAAAAATGCAATAAAATTTCTAAAAATTGTAAAATCATTTTATTTGAAACTTTTGGAATAATTTGCTTAGGGCAAAAATCACGTGCTCACAGCTGCCCCTCTTTGCCCGGAAACACGGAGAGTTTTCGTACAAAGACAAGTGAGCGGAACTGTTGCCCATTCGCATATTCCGTGTGAAGCATTTTGAAAAGTTTGACCGCACCCTGCTTCAGAGATTGCCTACATATCCTGGGCTAAACAGGAATCAGGTCAGTGTAGTTCAGGAGTGTCTGGTAGCTGGGACTACCAGGAGCTGTGATTTCATTGTTGTTGCTGTTGTTATTGCTTGCTGACCCCCTTATTACACCACGTAAATATAAAAAGAAACTAGCCTAAGCTATGCCCTATGATTTACAAAATTCCTATCTATGCCTGGTATCTTGTGTTCTTGTGTTGTCTTGATCTTGCATCTCGTATTCTTTCAATGAAACTTTGGTTGTTGCCTTGACTGTGTTTTGAAACATGTGTTCATTCTTCAGGTGGACATCCTGCTGGTGATTGCTTGAAAAAGTATTCTCTTGTTCTCCAGGTGGCTCCTGCTTGCTATTACTTGAAACAGTATTCCCTTGTTCTCCAGGTGGGCGCCTGCTTACAAAAATAGACAAATGAAGAAAATTTTCTGCCCCAGTATGGTGACTGGGCATATCATGTTATCAGATGTTACAATTCAAAGTTAGATTTTATATTATACTTCCCTTGTTTTCTAGGAGGGTGCCTGCTTACTGCATTTGAAAAGATATTCCCTTTGTTTTTCTTCAGGTGGGCGCCTGCTTATAACAAATATACAAAACAAAGAAAATTTTCTGCCCCAGTTTGATAA